>JAPWLS010001728.1:0-112907 GCA_028551675.1 Tineola bisselliella | reverse complement strand
TTATAAGTTAAGTTTATGTGAGGTTATGAGTTTATGTATCGCTTATACATCATTAGATTGATTATGTATGTAGTGTAAAAATATTAAAAGAGGCGCCGGAATATATAAATATTATATATAGTGGTGTGTGTGAATAATTTAAGTTATGTGATATGGTATGATAATAAGAGCTATTTATAGTAGGTTTAGCCTAATAGGATATTACATCGTATTGGAACCAGGCGACTATCAATGGAGTCTAATGGAGATTAACTTCTATAATAGAATACAATCAAATCAAGTGACATCATACAATACATCTATTATTATTCTTCATACAAGGATTTTATTTACGGGATATAGGTCACGTCCGATTGAGGACACATCTTCACACATTCTGTTATCTTCATACAGGTTGTTTCTTTTGTTCTCTCTTTTCTAGATCGGTAGGGCCCATAACCTGATCACTAGATCAACCGCTCGTTCCCCTTTTAGCTTAGAAGATTTTGCAATGGCTTCTGTTGGACCTTGTCGAAGGGTTTCGTCTCCTTCTTCTAAGACAAAGGTGGTGGGGCTGTAGGTTGGAAGGGAGGCCCCAGTTCGTCGACGATTTACTCAAAATGAGTAATCCATTTTATAGAAAGGCTGACATTAAATTGAGTTCCTCCTGGTATTCACTTCTAATCGTTTCGCGTAAAATTCGTGCGGTTCGTACTACTACTCGTATTCGTTATACATTAAATTCGCGTGGCCCATATGTTATTAATCGCGAGTGATAGTGTGTTCGAGATCATCCGCGGGACGGCGTGTACGAGGCGGCGGTACAGAGCTAAGTTGCATGTTCAATTACGTATTTGTATTATGAATTTTGATTTATAAATTTTCTCTTTGTGCGTACATTTTCAGGTGATTACTATAACTGTATTTTCTGTGTCTCTTTCTATGAATTCTTACTATAACATTTAATTTTATAAATTACACAACGTAGCGGTCCATATTTAATTAGACAATCACATCGTAGAGGTTCTGCCACTCTAAACTAGACGATCACGATCATAAATCATTGGCCAATATTAGTTAAATAAGTACTATATTATTAAGGGATGAATTTCCATATAAGCGGGAGGAAAATTCAAAGGGGTAGAGGGTTGCTAGGTAGGTACATGACCATCTTCACCTGTTCATTCGAGTTGGACACGGGGGGGAGTGTCACAGTACTAATGAATGAAATAACTAAGAATAATTCTTACTAAAGATTAGAAAGGTTATATGAAAAGCATGAATCTGAGATTAGCGAACAAGGATCATCGTATGAAAGTACCGAAATCCTACCTTAGAAATTTAAAATATGTTTTATGTTCAAAGGTTAGATGTGCCTTTAATTTAGTAGATATATAAATATAAATGCATTTAAATGATTAGTTACTAAGTGCCTGGATAATTACTCTGCCATTATTAAAACCATGATTTACATAACATAGTTAAGTTTGGTTTGAGTTTAAATAAACATTGAAATACCAGTCCCGTGTTCCGCGGTTTCCTTCTAAATTATGTAAGTAGGCAAGTGTAGTTTTACCTTTAGTACAAATATTCTGAATACTTGAGAGAGTTGGTGAACGTCGCAGCCTCTTAAGTGGAGAAGGAACTTCACTGAGTTAAGTAGAGGATGTAGGCAAACAGTGTGGTTAGTACAAGTTCGTAGAGACACTCGAAGGTGTTGAATTCTTCCAAGGAAATTTATTACACTTAATATTAAATTTTCATATTTACATTATGGAAATATAATACGACTATACTAACACGCTTGTATTGTTTTATTTTAAAATTTCCAAAAACGTTTTAGTATTGAAATAGGATATTAGAAAAAAGTCAATAAATAAATGAATCTCAAACTAGTATGCTCGAGGTCAGCTATTCTCAAAGTGGTGTTCCGCGGAACCCTAGGGCTAAAATACTGCAAAAATACCTACCAAAGGGAGATTATAAGGTTACATCTAAATATTCCAAAAATATTTAGTAATATTACATTGCAATATGATTATTCATAAATACATATAAATTAGATTTTTATAATTATATTAAGGCTTTTTCCTTCGTCAAAAAGTTTGAGAACCGCTGCCTTAGGTATTAGAGTAAAGACAATACAAAATAAATATAAGCATTTATATCCGAATCCGTAACTTATTAACTTTATCAAATGATGTGCGGTTACATATCGGATTACTAGAAAAAAAAGAAAATAATCCGCTGATCGGTGATTGAACCTGTACCGCATCGGTATTTTAAATTTGGATCGTTATATAGACAAACTACCTACTACAGGTATATATAGTATATACAAAATACATTTTGCATTAACTGAGTTAGATATTATTTATCAATTGCCTAGTTTATAGGATCTAGTTATCCGTTTAAAGGCGATGTTCGTTTTTGAACGAGAACATGTCTAAACATATTAAGGTCAAGTAGGCTACAACACAAATTTATCTACGAGAAAAGATAAAACGACCGGAAAAACAAAAAAAAAAGCTCGACCGCAGAAGGTTTCCGCATCCTTGCCTTTCCTGATCAAATATGATATCAAGTAAGACAGGGTTTGTTTCTATTGGTCAGATTTGTTTAAAAGAATAAATAAATAGTTATTTAAAAAAAGTTATGAACGCAACATTAAATTGATCACTTATTAAATATTTTTTAATTGTAGGAAATTCATGTAATTAAAAACATTTTAAATGAAAAGTTTTTTTTTGTTTCAAATCTGTGTTTCCTTAGTCTTACAGCTAAGAATATTGGGTAAGTTCATTATATATTTTATTTTATTATCATTTGGCATTTTCTTCTAGCTCAAAGTTTATGGATTACGGATTAATTATTTTATAAGACTTGTGCTTGACTACCGCGCTTATGTAAAATATGAATCTGACGTTTCGATTGTAAAGAAACGGAAGTGTAATTTAAAAAAAACTACTCATGATACTTATAGATTAATCTTTAACATTATACATGAAGCAAATAAGGAATTAATGTGACAGACCGTTGAAAAATAAATATGCTTTAAAAATAAAAACAAAACAAAGTAAATACATAAATGAATAAATTCTCAAAGCTGACTAAACTGAAACATTACCACAATATCACAAGTTGTAATACAATTTTACGCATCAAATTATTTAGGCTATTTTCTGTTAGAAATTTGATTGTTGCTATCGAATTCATCAATCATACTATATTTTGTTATCTATAAAAACCATTTCATTTACTTGTTTTCGTTACGTACTATTTCGAAAATTTTTCACCATTGACCTTGTTTGCTTTTTTTATCATAATAAATCATATGGGATGATGAGGTTGTTAGTTTTTCTTTATTGTAATTCATTTTACTTTTACTGTGATACAATTTATTTTTATAGCAACATTAACCGGGCGTGTTATAGAAAGGAAAATTACTGCATAATCTGCGTTCACATGTTAACACTAGAAAGACCGAAATTTAGTATATACCTATATAGCCCAAAAGCAGTCAAAATGACTGCTTTGTGAAAGAATGGCTAATGTGTAAAGAAATTTGTTTAAAATTATTTTTTTTATATTTTTCATATTATTTATAGTTATTATAACAAGTTATTAGTAAATAATAATAATTAAAAAAATTACTACACTTGGATAAAAAATGTATGTATTATTATTTGTACATTTTATGCAAATGAAAGTGGAAATCTTTTATGTGTATTTATATTATTTGTTTTGTTGTTGTGGAAAAGTCGTACTTGACAAATTCTTCGTTTATTAGAATGGGTTGCATTTGATGATGTTGTAGTTGATATTTTGTTCTGATTGGTTGGTCTTCATGTCCTGATAAATTTCTCTGTTTTTCAGCTCTATATTCGGTGGAAAGCTCTGCTAATTGAAACAAGAACTATTTTCGTTGTATTTGTATTCCTGTCGTTTCTTTGTAGAGGATCCAAGCATTTATAGCAGTCCAATCTAAAATATTGAAAAATATTTGGACCCCTACTTTGCAGATCATAAATCACTGTTTTAATTTTTTTTTTTGCACCGTAGGCTTCACGAACATATAAAATCCCAATAAGCCAGTGTCAGATGTTTCATTTTGAATATAATCCGCTTCATCTTCAGATGATAGTTCAGACTTTGTTGCATCTGACTCTATAGCGGAGCACTCTTCGCTTATCTTAGTTAGCTTTTCCAATAACTCATTTTTATGCGACAATTCTTTCAAAAAAATAAATAAACAACTTCAGTATCACTCCATAATGATTCGAATAACAAGTATTACTTTAGCTTATTGAGTAACTGCAACTTACCAAGCATACGCCCAAATTTGCAATTTTTCATGTACTTGTATATTATCATGTGACGGTAATCCAAAAAATACTTTTATTTCAATAGAGAGCCGAGTTGGTCATAAAATAAATTTACTCAATTCAGTCATAAAAATCATTTGATTATGTGAAATTTCTCAAGCAGTCAAAATGACTGCTTTTGGGCTATCTAGGTATAACACATATGTATTACCGGAAATAAAAGAGGGGGGAGGTAACTACTATTACTAATAAATGCATTTACATGTTGTATAAAAAGTCACAAAATTTCAAGAAAATATGTCATCATTTACATAGTTATTTTTCTAATTGAAATTAAAAAGCAGTCAAAATGACTTCTTTGGGCAATCTAGTGTTAAGTATTAACTAAAATTGACGCGTAAATATTACATTTTACATAGTTATAAAAATAAAATAAAATATCAATATTGTGCTTAACACTAGGTTTACGGGACGCGTCAATTTGACGCATTTTGACTTTTATCAGAGAATTACTAAAAACTGTTAAAATTTTTTATTTTGTCTCTTTGTATGACTTTTATTCATTGATCGAGGAAAATAAAAATTGAAGTCTATTTTCTTTAAAAGTGTTGAATTACTGAACTTGTCTATGTGGTATATCTATCTCTACGATATGCGTCAAATTGACGCGTTTTAGTAGAAGTAGGTATATAGAAAACGTCCGTAAACCTAGTGTTAAAAATCTATATCTAGAGGTTACAGTTGAATATCAAATACTAAGATGCATAAAAGATAGTAGTGTTTATATAAAGTGTTGCTTTAAAATGTCAAAGTGAAAGTTGCATGTATAAGTTACACTTTGACAGATAAAAGCAATACTTATACCAAGTAACGTTTATGAACATTGCCATACTCTACTTAATCACTATTAACTGAATAAACTGTTTTTAGTAGAGCAAAAAAAGACCATGATTTGCTTAACACCTGAAACAAAAACGTAATTTATATATCATACAAATGTTCTTATTTAATATATTGATGAAGGCATGCGTTGAAATGTCAATTGAAAGTTTATTTACATGACATTTATCAGTTTGACAGTTCAAAGTAATACTTTGGCTAATATTTTATTTGTGTTAAACAGCAATCCTTTGCTTTCGTAGAGGTCGTTAGTGAAATTCCTCTTACAGCTAGGTTTAAATTATAGGTACAAAACATTTCGGTTAATTAAAAATAACTGCAGAGGTTCGTAATACACTAGAACTGAATTAGTGAATAATTATCCAAACACATCATAGTATTGAATATCAGCATTTAAATTGAAGTTTGACTAAGTAATCGGATAACATTTGAGAATTCAAGTTAATACATACTGTAGTAAAGGCTCTCAAGTTGACGTCAGCGAATTTAAAAGCCGTTAACTTGCTGCCTTTTTGGGCTCTGCGAAATAAATAATTGTTTTACTTTAAAAAACATTTGAATTTTAAGAAGATTCTGACAGATGAGATGTTTATATTTGAGTCAATTTGATCTATTTACTGACTAATTATGAGCAATTGTTATTTACTTTTTTTTCTGAATGAAAATTCAGTGTTTTTTGTCAATTATTTTATGTACAGGATAACCGAGTTTCTTGTGGCCTTCATACGCCTCATACGCCTTTCCGAAGCCATTGTAGAGTCTGACGATGAGCAAGCGCACGCCTTTAGTGCTGTTGCTAATAAACTATTTTCATTTCATTTCAATTATGGCATTAACTTCCGCGGTAATCATATTATATCAGGTACATAATTTGAACCACTATATGAGTTACTGTCACGTTGATATTTATTAATTTAGTCCGACGTATAAAAGCTTTTTTAACCATTGGATTCGCAGGATGACAGACAAAACTTTCGAAACACGACAATATACACGATAGTAAGTAATAATGAACGTAAAATTTAGTTTATATAAGAAATTTGATTGATATTAAAAGGTCATATTAAAGACATACCTTATTAGCAGAACAACCATACATTTTCTAATAGGATTAGTTGTGTTAACCCAATCGCTTCTAGATATTGCATCACAAACTTCAATGCTCTAAAAATAAGTACTTAAAAATGTTTACATACCTATATAAAATGGAAAATACAAACGGCTGAACATTGAAATAATAATAATAAAAGTAATTCAAAAATAAATACTGAAACAACTTACAGATCTCATAATCATATCGCCAAAATAACAAAGGATAAATACTTGAGAGAGACTTGATACCAAAAATACGACAAAAGAACCAATGTTAGCCATGTCTTGGGTCATCTACAAAGAAAACACATTACAATAACAATGATATTTTTCGGAAAAAGAAAGATACAGCTGACTATTACAATTAAAGGTAGGAAATTAATAAAAAAACTTACAGTAAGATTAAATCCTGAAAGACAAATAAGAAATGAACTTGTTATGAAATTAAAAAGTGTCGACTTAGAATAAATTATATCCACTTTTAACACCAGACTGAAAAAATAAACATTTTGTATATACTAATTGCTAAAATAATATTAATAATTTTAAAAATAAAATATACCTACGTAAATAAAAACCAACGAAAAATAATAAAATATTGATATAGGTATTATATATAATGTATAATATTATTAAGTAACACACTTACTCAATCAACTCCTGATGAAACTTCACAATATTTTTAAAGTTTAAAGAAAGCAATTTTTCATCGACTACATCTTCATCAATTTGGCTTCTTTTAACCAAGGTCTCAATACGGTAACCAAGAATTTTAAATTGAATATTTAAAAAAGTACAAAATGCATATAACAATGTGTCTGATCCAATAATGTATAAAAGAGCTAGGGAACCTAAAATTTTAAAAATAGGGATAATTTGAAAATCGCAAATATTATTTATCTAAATAATTTTTAGTTGTGGAATATACATATACAAATTAGTATGAATGAAATGTATAAAGATAACAATAATAATAGTAAAATTCTTTAATACACATAAATATAGTACAATAGCTAACTTAATTCCAAAAGAATGAGAATACTCTATCAGCTAATACAACAGTGCGTTTAATCGTGGGATCCAAGAATTTTAGGCGATATCAATGTAATTTAACTTTGTTGTAATAATTAATAATTTTAAAAAATAATTCTTCAGTCAAAGCAATTAATTTTGTTTTAAATTCAAGAAATCACTTACCTGACCAAGTTTGATGAGCGAAAGCGAAAGGCCAAACTCTAATATCAGAAGAGTTTATGTAAGGATAACTAACTAATACTGGATAGTATAATTTAACTTCACTAGTGTTGTAATAAATCACTACCATTAAAATAACAGGTGTGCAAATGACAGCAACATATAGTGCCGCATTTGTATACGACAATACGTTGACAACAATATTAAGAACTTTCATGGCGTCTCTAACGATTTTATGTAACTTTCCCTCGGCCGTATTCAAATCATGTTCTTTGTTTATTTTAGGATGCAACTCTCTCAGTCTAGTTATTAAATGCATCACAAGTTTTTCGTTCACAAACAAATATGTACTCTTGACGGAGCCCAGAAAGCACATTGTCATACAAGGTATCAGAAAAGTAAGCTCATTAAAATTTAATCCGACTTGAAATCTTTCATACAACCAAATAAATTCGCCTATAATGTCGGTGTAAAGGAATTGTACGTTAAAATAATAAAACCACGTGTTTTTAATGTAATCAATCCAAGTTGTTTTTGGTTTCTCTAGATATATTCCTGTCATTTTGAGAGACCATTTTGATATTTTTATTGAATTGTCAAACTCTTTACCGGCTTCCATTGTTTTTTCTGAAATGTTATATGTACAATGTACAATAAAATGGACCAAACCCCAGACTACATCGGTGTAACTATTTGGGAACCACCTTATACTGTAGTTACTATTGCACAAGACAATTTACTCAGATAAATCCACTTAGAAATCACACAACTTCACCTTCAGACACTGAAATGCATTTCCATTAACGCCTTTACTTGTGCATTATCTTAAATATATTCAGGAGTTTCTGGTTACTTTAAAGTTAGTTGTCGGTTTGTTAGTAAACAAACATTATTTAATTTAAAATAACTTACATTATTAATACGGTTTGCGATGTCTATCTGCACATAAATAAAATAAAAATGCTTACCTACTTATATTAGGTATAAAAATGTTCTCGAATTCTCTCTAATTAATTCGAATTTACGTATTAAATGTTGACGTTTTCTGCGTTAATGATACCAGTGTACAGATGTTTGGGGTTTTTATAGTGTCCAGCCGTTAACACCCTTTAATTTCGTCGTTTTAATTAATAGACAAAAACATTTGTAAATAATTTATTACTGTAATAAAATTCAATAAATCTATTGAAAAATATATTTAATTAGAGAGTACAAGACAAGGACTTTAAAAATATGATAATTTAATGGCTCAAAATAATTCTCTAAAAAGGATTACTTTTATTCCGCGAATATTTTCTCATAATATTTTATATTAAATTATATGGAGTTAAATTCTCAGAAGCAAATTTTATTTACTTCTTTTTATATTTGAAAAAAATACAACATGAATATTTAGATATTCAATTAAATATCACATATTGTGTGTGTCACGATTACCCGTTTAGTACGAATATTTATTGAAGATAATATTTGTTTCCTGAATTGATAATAAAGGAATTATCATTCTAATACATGTATGCAAATAAAAAAGGCGTCCAATTCTCTTAGAAATAGGAAGTGTAATAAAACCAAATTTGATCGATTTAACGATTGAGCGGCTTCAGTGGAAGTTTTGTGAATAGCTAGTAGTTTCAGACCCCGGATTACGAGTATGTTTAAGATACATTTTATCTCTTTGACGGATAGTTCCCGAGGGATATAAGATAACCAGTACTGGTTTTATATGTTTCTCACTTCCTAAATCCAGTGAGTTAAATCTAAATGAATCTTTTATCTGTAATTAGATTTTAATTGTTTTTTTTTTATTATTATTACTATCTGTAAGTCCTCGGATCTATTAATTTTACGATCACGTTTATTTTCCCATAGTACAGAATAACCCAATTTGGAGTCATGTATTTTTTATACCTATATTTAAAAAAAATTGTATTTCGACAAGTGACCACACCACCAAATCTTAGTGTCAAGATTTACTCACAGAATAAAATTTAAAAAAATTACCTTTTAATTTATAGGTTAGATTTGTGTTCGAATTTCTTAATTATTTTATTTACCCGTTATTATTTGTACATACGTCCATGAGGCACAAAAATTTGTTATAAAGTTATATGATTCAAATTGCAGAGTGTACATAAGTAGTTTATTTAAATTAAAGTGTTGGTTTACGTACATACGAAATATAAACAGAATTGAATTTAAAATTTATGGCTTGTATAATCAACTGGGTGTTATTTTTTAAATTAGTTTCCGTTGTCTCTTATTTAGCTGATTGCTTAATAATATGGTGCATGTTTTTGGATTTAGGGTTATGCGTGAAAATATCCTGTTTAACGAGTTGGGTTCCGAATTAGACTGGAATCCGATACGTCTCAGCCCAGGTGGATTATCTTGATCGCCCATGCTTTAGCGCTATTATAGGCTACACCATATAAAAAATCCTGATCAGGACCATGTAAGGTAATCCTCATGAAGATCATATAAGGTAATCCTAATCTGCGTTTATCAGGTCCTCGTTAGGTTATCCTGATTTATACTTTATCAGGTTATGGGGTTAACCTGATAATGCCCTTATAAAAAGTTCTAGTCGGGCGCATTCGTATTAAACTAACAATACAATCTCCGTTCGGCTAAATTCCTATTTCAAGTTTGAGATATTCACACGCATTTATTCTTAATCAGAATATTTTTAAATGACGTAAAAATTCTATTCTTTTTATATATTCTTTTAAAAAAACGAATAAATGTAGAATAATACTTAGATACGTTTGTTTTTCAGTGTCGTGTTATAAATAAGGGGATTATTTTTGTCGTAAACATAAACATATCAAGGAAAGCGGTTTTCTTTTAGATACAAATCCGAGCGGAAACGGATTGTTATGGTAATATGTAAAATGAACTTTTTTGTTTTTCAATTACATTTCCTTCAATTTGGGACACATGGATGGTTTTTTAAAGTATTTTTTTTTTACTAAAACTTTAATGAATGTGCGATTATATCAACATACAACACAAGGATCCGAAACAAATGCATGTGCATTTGAGTCGTTCAGTCATCAATAAACTGGTATTAAGATAACTATTGTTTTAATGCTTTATTGTTTTTTTTTCTATATATTTTGTGTTTGACTTTAATAGGATTATAAGTTTATGTTTGTTTTATCTTTATTTGTTATGTATTTTTTGTATTCTTTAACTTGTAATCTATAGCCTTTAATTTTTCTTAAAATAAAATAAAAATAAAATATAGGTATACTTTTTTTAATAATACATATTTATATCTATGTATATATATGAAATGTTTCAACGTGGAATTGAACTTTGCGTAACAATTTCGTGCAATAACCAACGTAGTATAGGGCCTATTGAATATCTGGCAATTAATAATTAGCAAAACTAAAGCATGTGTATGTCATTTAAAATTTGGTACTACGAAAGAGATCGTCGATGGTTAGTCCGCCCTGTTCAAATAGGCAGGTGACAGGAATCATTGACGGACGTAGGTTAGTTTTGTATTGGTGGATTTTAGAAGATAATTGTCAATGTTTAAATTTAAGATATGGAATAAGGAATTTGGATGTTTATTGTTTCAAAATAAAGCATATAAAAGAGTCGTCAGAAGGCTGACGAGTCAGTTGTCGCTGAATTGTTGTTTGAATTGAGGTAGTGGCTCCTCGGCAGGCGAGGAGCCCAGGTTATTCATCAGCTCAGGACGAGCTCCCTGCTTCGGTAGGCGAAGCAGGCACCAGGAGAGGTACAAGGTCCACGGAAACGGATAGTTCGTCGTGAACATTGTTGGTAGCAGAACGTGGTTATGTTAGGAAGAGGTTTGAGGAGCAGACGAGGCAAGTCGAAGAGCATGGAGCAGTTAACCGAGCAACCGGAGGACACCTCGCTGAGGGGCGGGGTTCAGTTGCTAACAGAAGCACTGAGAGCCGTTTTGGGTGAGGCACCAAATACGGCTCATCCTCGGATGCGGCTCCAGGACTTACCAACGTTCGAAGGAGAGGCCGGAGAATGGCTGCTCTTCAAAAGGGCGTATGAGGAAGCTACGTCTTTATTCAATTTAACAGATATTGAAAATCTTTACCGCCTACGTACGGCGCTAAAGGGTGAAGCGAAGGAGGCCGTGGCGGGGTTATTATACTGTTCTATTTCGCCACGGGAGGTAATGGTCAGCCTGGAGCGAAGGTTTGGGAGGCCAAAAGATATAATAAGGGCTCAGATCGCTGCGGTGCAGGCGCTTCAGAGAACATCGGAAGACTCAAGGGACTTTTCGCGATTCGCGGCGAAAGTCGCCAATTGCGTCGCAATTATAAAACAATTGAAGCGCCGAGAATATCTATACAGCCCAGATCTCATAGCAGCGATCTTGGGTAAGCTGTCGCCGATACTAAAGTCGAAGTGGTATGACTACGCCGAGGATGGTGAAGTCGAGGATGGTGAAGTCGAGGATGGTGAAGTCGAGGAAGGCGAAGTTGACGAAACTGACCTCACGAAGTTGTCAGCTTTCTTAAACCGTGCTGCGGACAGAGTCGCTCGCCACGGCGAAGCGGTCGTCAACAGCACAGGCAGTTCTAAGGAAGGCGCATGGCGGTCCGGCGGTTGGCAGCGGCAAGGAGCCGCGGCAGTCGGCGGAGGCCAGAGGCAGTGCGCAAATGTTGCAGTCAGTGTTGAGTGTGTGTATTGTAGGGGTGCACATACTTTAGATAAGTGTGATCAATTCAAAGACTTAAAAGTGAGGGATAGGTTGCAGTGGGCTAGAGACAATAAGAAGTGTTTTCGATGTTTGTTGTGGAATCACAACCGCAATGACTGCAAGGCGCAGACTTGCGGAGTAGAGGACTGTAAGGTATCACATCATAAGTTGTTACATAGGTTTAAAAGTGAGTGTGTAAATGTAAATGTTCAATGTATAGGAATCCAAATAATTTTGATATAAATATTAGGTCTGTAAAAGAGTTAGCTTTGGCCTCGCAAACAGTAAACGTCAAAAGGTTGTCAACCTCAATTGTCAAAAGGTTTGGCGATGTTTTGGAGTCGTATGAGGATGCTAGGTATAATATTGAGTCATTAGGTAGTAATGTGTCCAGGAAGTATGAAAGTAATGTTAGTGTGTTAGACAGTGTGCGGGTTACATCTAGTGTTGTGAGTTTGGATAGTATGTTATTGAAAGGCCCAGGCTTAGTTCAATCTTTATTGTCAATGATGATGGGCAAGTGTGCAATGAAAGTTGACATTCGTGATATGAGAATTGAGGTAAGGGAGAGTGATATAGGTGCTCTGAGGTCCTTTTGGAGAGATAGTTTGAATGAGAATCCTAAGAAGTATGTTAAGAGTTCTGTTTTAGCTAGGACATCGTGTTCGTTGAGTGCAACTGAAGCGATCATGGGAGAGCAGCATACAGATGATTTAGAAAGCACATGTAATAAGGGTCACGCTGTTGAGGTAACAGCGGGCATATTAGAGGTAAGTTACAGAGGTTATGAAATTGTGTCTTGTGTGAGGAGTTCAGTGCAGGTACTGAAGTCTATCCCAGAGGAGAGACGTGCACAGAGACTGGTATGTTTGTTGCAGTTAGTTATTCAAGGTAGATCGTGTTTCAACTTAAGTAAAGGAGTTAGTGGAAGTATTCGTCCATTTAAAAGGCAGATGTTATCAATAGTTATGTTTCAGGAAGTATGCAAGGAGAAGGGTGCATGGGGTTCTAGACTGAGTGAGGAACTATTCTTTAAGTGGAAGCTTTGGTTAAAGCATATTCGAAAGTTAGGAGATGTTACTCTTATCGTAGGAAGATTGAGGAGAGCATTGAGTTGCATACATTTTGTAATATGAGTGAAAGAGTTATTTTAGGTTAGAGGAATGAACAGCAGGTGGCGATTAAGACTGGTCGCAAAGGTAGTGATCCCATTATAAGTGGTGACGCTGTTGTAGCGTCACCAGGGGGGAGAATGTCAATGACAGGAATCATTGACGGACGTAGGTTAGTTTTGTATTGGTGGATTTTAGAAGATAATTGTCAATGTTTAAATTTAAGATATGGAATAAGGAATTTGGATGTTTATTGTTTCAAAATAAAGCATATAAAAGAGTCGTCAGAAGGCTGACGAGTCAGTTGTCGCTGAATTGTTGTTTGAATTGAGGTAGTGGCTCCTCGGCAGGCGAGGAGCCCAGGTTATTCATCAGCTCAGGACGAGCTCCCTGCTTCGGTAGGCGAAGCAGGCACCAGGAGAGGTACAAGGTCCACGGAAACGGATAGTTCGTCGTAGTTTAATGCTAATGTTGTTTAATTGAATTGTCACTTCCGCCCAATATTAAGTCAGAGTGTAGTTCATGCGAAAACAAATGCTACGACAGAGATATGGTAAGGTAAGTAGTCTACCTTTTTCTAGCTTGCTAACGGAATGGAAGACTACGAGAAGTGATTTACAAGTTACTGTTAGCGAGGGTTACTTCTCGCTCTTAACAAATCCTCGAAGATATCTATGTTTTTATATAAATGTAAATTTTTGTTTTTCCTGTAATAAAATCCCATTGTGGAAATTCACCAGTTTCGTAACATAATCTCTTCTTCATATCATATATTTTGGGGCAACCAAAAAATACGAGCGTCATAACAGGTTATAAACTTGAAAAGATAACGCGAAACGACACGCGTTAAGAAGTCGACAAAATGGAACGGAGAAAAAAACCCTTTTATTACTTGTTGCAGGCAAAATGTGGAACACACAAATATTCCTCTTTTGGAACGAACAACCATTTCATTAATAATTCCTTACCTCCTGACGAGAGAGTTCTGTGCATCTGTCATTTTGAATGTTCGTTCTATTTCCCTCCTTTTAAGGTTCCTTATAAGATTCTAATATTACAATAGACGTTTATTTCAAAATTAATCTATAAATTGTATATCACATAAATATGAAACATAAAATGAATATCGCCGCTTAGCAAAAAACACCCAAGTTATTTTAACTCATTTTACTGGGATTGAGAGAATTGTTTCTTTTTTAATTTAAGAATCATCATGATATTATTAGTGTATAATATTGTATAATTAAATATTATACAGAATTTGTTTCGAAAGCTTTATACCTATTACTTATTCTTGTTACGGTAGCAAGACGTATAAAATAATTTAATTTAGTTAAATATTTATTCATAAGCAATTATATATGGAGAACTATTAGGAACATAAATAAGTTTATTCAAATAAATTTACTTAATATTTCTGCATGTTCTTAGAAAATCTCTACAGAACCCTATTATATATGAAGATATAAAATACAATGTAGAGATTGTACATGAATTTTTGGAGGTTTTTTTTTAAATATAGAACAGAACTTGTTTGTCTTGTTATGTGTTTCATTTTTCCTCGTTACCTAACCTTCATGATAAAGTTTCACATTGTTAGTCGCTATTATGTAAGGCCAGTAAGTCTAGTGTTCTAAATTCATGTTACGTTATATTTCTGACCTATTCTTATTTTATATGGGTGACCTATACCAACTACATTGTTTAGGTTAGCACTAGATAAATTGCTCCACCTAGAGCAGCGGTTCTCAAACATTCTTAATATAATTATAAAAAACTGATTTATATGTATTTATGAATAATCATATTGTAACGTAATATTTAGTTGGAATATTTACTATGTAACCTTATAATCTTACTTTGATAGGTATTTTTTGCAGTATTCTAGCCCTTGGGTTCCGCGGAACACCACTCTGAGAATGGCTGACCTAGAGGAACAAGTTAACAAATCGTTCTCTCTTTCATACAATTACATACAAATGACCTAGTGTAATTTCGAATCATTGAAACATAAAGCGATTGAAAACAAATTCAAATATGGCATAATTATATATACATATTTTTGTTACATTATACAGATTAAAATAAGTCATATACTAAATGTAGCTCAAACGCATTACATTATTGATTTATTATGTTTATAGTATTACAGATGATTTGAGTCTCGCATCGATTCCATTCAGGCAAACAAGAAATAAAAGTCTTAAAATAATATTGAATATATTTATTTAAAGAACTAAGTAGGTACAATTGCTATTTATAATTAAAGTGAAAGAAAAACTTGAATTAATATAATTTATTGAAATCCGCGTAAAAGGCTTATTGTTTAGTTTCGTATAATTCAAAAGTAGTAGGTATAAGTACGGACATCGTCATTTGTTTTTTTGTGTATCTCAATTTATTTCTTTGATTTCAACATCACATAATAAGAGAACGTTGTTTTGATTATCTGTAAAAAAAATAATCAAGGATTTATCACCTTTTTTTGTATGAATACTAGAGGTATGAAATTGCTATTATGTTTACTTACACTGACAACTTGACCAAGTCCAGCGCGCACGCCCATAATTTTAAATTCCAATGGTGGCTGAATACGAGACAGCAATAATAACACAATACGACGATGAGGCGTTGACATTCGCTCCCATGGCATGTCGTACACCACGACTGCCATCTTATCACTCTGAAATTACGATTATTAATTTGATTATAATACAATTGATTATTCAGATTTTGCTAATAAAGCTAAGAATAAACGTCAAAACCTCAAATCTTCTTAAATAAGTATTTTCGGCCTGTAGAATCGACCGCCACAGTTCCATTTATTCATCTAGTATTTTCTCTAAAGTAACAAGTCATTTCCTATTTTCTTCAGCACTTAGCTTACTAATTCGTCTTTTAGCTCACAATTTTGATTCTAAAGCAAAGAATATATTATACAAACCTTTATACAAATCCCTTCAAATATTAAACAGGTCAGTATAAAGCTTCCCATGTACAACTGTATCATTATTCCGTATGTAATCACGTTCATTTTGTCCTGAAATTAGTTGCTAAATCAATAGAAATTAAGACACTATTATGAGTTATATATTAATCTATGTTACCCCATCTAAGACGTTAAGCAATGAGACTGCACCAAATACCAAATTAAAAATATAGTTGCCGGCAACACTAATTTCAAATGCAGATTGAAGATTTTGAAATGTCCTGGAATTTAATATGAAACAAATATATAGACTAAGTCATTGCAATAATTAGAGAATAAATGTGTAGATTAAAATTTAAATAAACTGCAACAAAACATTTTTTTTGTGAAATTGATTTCCGTTATACTTCTATTACCGTTTCTAAATAAAATAAAATACTTACCGCAATATTAACACGTGTTCCTTAACACATGTACCCAAAACATTTAAAATATATTCCTCAGATACGCTCAAATATTTCTCAGTTAAATATTCCATATTATGTTTCATAATATCTAATCGACCTATCAAATGTAAGAACATTGACATAAAAACTATGTTCGAAGTTAACACAGTAATACAAGCCATAAGGCCGACGTATGAACTGATTAAATACATGAAAATCCACCATTTTATTTCGTAATCATAGTCGAAAGGGAAATACATGTACACATAGGATTTCAATCGTATAGTTCCATTCGAAGCGAAAGCACCATTCTGCATATTGTAAATTATCGGTGCCATTACCCAACTCGTAAAATCAACGAAGAAGAATACCATAATTATTACTGATACTTTTTTACTCAATTTTTCCATTTTTATTAGCACCTGAAAGCACGCGTAATTATACATTAAGTCAGATTAAAGTAGACACATTACTAGACCACATGATTAGGTTCCAAATTTAAAACGTCAACGTGATCTTTCATGCGCATATGCCCATACATAGGAGATTGCATATAAAGATATGTATGTTTCGCTCAACTTTATTGAACCAAAAAAAAAGTAAGCCAAATAATAACTACAGCATGTTGTTATGTAATTATTTTGTACATACTCCAAACTATCCAATCCAATTATTTTAAGACCCACTATCCATTGGAACTTACATAGAGGCACATAACAAAATTAAATAAAATTATTGAATTGTTCACATTCTGCTTTCAAGCCTACACACGTAAATTATAATTCAGAATTGTTATTACCTCATCCGAATATGGAGTGCGCGGAGTGTAATTAAAAATATGAACATCGTCCATGAAACTGACCATTAGTTTTTTATATGTTTTTGTTAATGCTATAGACGTTTTTACCTAAAAGTATTTATAGAATACATATATAATACATAAAACACTTAAAACAACAATAATATATAAAATGATAGTTTTATAGTCATAAAGCATGTTTTTTTTTTCAACAAAATCAATTTTTTGTTATTTGTCTTGTATTTTCCTGAATTATATTGTGACAACAAAGGCTGTAAATAGTCTTATTAAAACAGTGAAAATCACAAACTGCAAATGTATTAATTATTTAAATAATGTTTAAATTAAATAAACTAAGACAAATTATATAAACATTTAAAAGCCTCTATCTCCAGGAATTCTAAGAAGTAAATATAAGCATAAAAATCGAAAATATGCAATAAAGACAGTTGAAATTTGAAAATAAATGAAGTTTAAATTTGTAGACTTGTGTAATCTGAATGCATACTTACAATCATGAGCCAATTCATTAAAATATTAATAGCAATATTGGCCAGTTCCAGAACGTCATGTTTGTCAGAGTGAATGTAAAGATATATAAGTTGCGAGACCAAAATAATTGGACCCAAAACAATAACTAGATATTTATGAAAATAGAAGAAGAAAACTTGTCTTGGTAAGTGCCACCAATGTTGATCTCCTATCGCTAACAATAAGAGAAGTGCTGCCGTGAATTTCCAAAATCTCCGCTTCTGAGGTTGAATTCTGAGAAGATAGTGGTAAGTCATAAATAAAATATCATATTTGATTGAAGAACACAAAATCATATATTTTGATTCCTACTGGATTATTCCTTATTCCTTTTAGAAATATTTAATTTCTCATAACTAATTTGTGACTTTATTATATGAAAACAACTAATTAACAACAGTGCATTTGGTATCGGTGTTTTCACGTCATATTATAATTCCCGTTTGCGAGTCTCCCAAAACTTGTTAGTTGATAATTATTAATAACTAGCAGTTGCCCGCGACTACGTCTGCGTAATAATGAAGATATAGAGTACTATGAAGTTTAATGATGTTTCATATTTCAGTCAACAGAAAATGCCTTCCATACCCCTGTTGCAAAATCTACTAACTGCCTCTCCGTCAAATTTCTAGTTTGTAGCAAAAAAATTATACAAACCTGCGAGAGCCCTTATAAAATATCTCAATGTCAAATTTCATCTTTGTATGTCAAGCGGATTTCGAGAGAGCTTTCGCTTTTATATTCATTGAATTAGATATGAATTACAATGTGAACTTAAAATAAAACGTAATATTTCTTAAAAAAAAAAACAAACAAACAACACGTTTGACCGTTAAAATTAGGCATAGACATCGAATTGTCTGAACTTAAAATAAAATGAAATATATCTTAAAAAAACAATCGAAAAACTGACAGCACATTTACCGCCAAAATTAGGCATAGACTTCGAATTGTGTGATCTTAAAATAAAATGAAATACCTTTGCCTTAAAATGAAAAAAAAAGATATGTATCTTTAAAAACAATTGAAAAATTAGGCATAGACATCGAATTGTGTGAACTTAAAATGTAATATTTCTTAAAAAAAAAACAATTGAAAATATTCTATAGCCTATGTTCATCAGGGATTTTTTACGATTCTTATGGTAAAAGAATTTTTCAAATCGGTCCAGTAGTTTCGGAGCCTATTCAATACATACAAACAAACAATCAAATGTTTCCTCTTTATATAATAGTATAGATATAGATATAGACTACCTGCATACATAACTAAGTATACGAATTATCAAATAAAAATCTTGGTGAATTTAAATTGAAAGTTACTTCACATATTATAATTTATTTTCTCCATTACTTACAAATATATAGCGTCCTTTTCGTTCATATCGTCGAATTAGTATATAAAACAAATATATTATTTACTTTCTCAGAATACCAGATGGTTCTTTAGACTTCAAGAAAGATGTTCTATATTAATGCCTTGTTTGTATAATATTATACACAAAATAAACAATTGTTATTAGTAGGGTTTGCAAAAGCATTTTTTATTAATTTTTAGGTACCAAGTACCAAATAGTAGAAGTTCCAAAAACAACGTAAGTACCATTTAAGGATAAGATTGAAATTATACTTACTGTAGAACTGGTTTATTAATTAATGGATTAATTAATGGACAAATTAATTAATGTAAATTGTTGCTACTACTACTACGACATCTGGTGGTATATTTAAACATAAGCATGAAAAATCGAACTAGGCAATTAATTGTAAAAAAAATAATACACAATACATACTAAGAAGATTATTGTTAATTTTAAAACTAAAACTTTGTATTATTTATATAATAAGACAGTTATCAACCCTAAATACGTAACCTTCAATATTTAATATAATTATTAAGCTTGCAAGATTAAAGCGAAATAAAATAATTTATAGAAACATTGTCGTCTGTGATCTTCAATTTGCAATAAAACTGCTTTTATTATTAAAATAAATATATAATTTAAAACCCTAACAAATGTGAACTCGTGTTTAATAAGTTAAGAAACGACAAAAAG
This sequence comes from Tineola bisselliella, assembly GCA_028551675.1. NCBI lineage: Eukaryota > Metazoa > Arthropoda > Insecta > Lepidoptera > Tineidae > Tineola > Tineola bisselliella. The sequence continues at coordinate 92,848 of JAPWLS010001728.1, read as the reverse complement.
TAGTCGAATTTATTTTTTGCTAGAAATATGGCGTTGAGTTTAATAAGAAAATAAATAAAATATTTGTAAAAGAGTAATTATGTTATAAAGTGTAAATTTGTTTTAGAATTCAATATGTATAGAATTCTAGATTTTTAGCAAAACATAGTAGAAAAGTGTAGCTTTAATTGTCTGAGAATAAAAAAAAATGTACGCTATTAGCAACAACTGTACAGCTTCCTTTGAGGCTGATTATGTTTTATTTATCAGGTGGCCTTAATCTGTGATTTTTGACATAAAATCTGACCCAAGAAATGATATCGAATCTGTATTATTTAATTATTAGCTAATATAATTTTATTTACGCAACAAAGGCCACAAATAACATTTAGATATAGATGTTAATTTAATACTAAAGAGAAGTCAAACTGGCATTGCGGAAGTGACTGTTTAACCTCATAGACCGCACTTAACAACAGTCTAAAGAATAAATAATAACACTAATATGTTCCTCAATACATTTCAATCGTATGTACTCATAAAGTTCTCTGTATTTAAGATGTGTTTTAAAACACTAATGCGTGCGAAAAATGAAAGAAGTAAGATAATATACTAAAGGATAAATGTACGCAAATTGTTAAAATTGAATTCGTAATTAAAACCTAAGTAAAGATATAAACACAAATCAGAAGAAACAGTTTCGTTTGAAGTGGATGTCTAAATTTGTATATTTGGAAACATCGGAGTTGAAGTCCAAATCCAATAATCAATTAAAATAATGTTATTAAACATTAAACAAACGCGTTAAATACAATTCAATTCCGGGGCTGAAGTAACTGAACTTCAAATGTCAAATTAGTATTAGATCGACCAATCCACTGATAATCGAAGCAAACGGTAATTTGTCATTACTTGAACTCATATACGAGACTATCGAGTTACGTAATTTCTCATTTATGACAAACTAGCTTTTACCCGCGGCTTCGCTCGCATTTAAGTCATTAAATAAGTATCAGATATCATTTCAATAGAACTATACTCAATATTTTACTATAGTCAATTGGAAACTATAGTAAAAAATAACATATTTTTTAAAAATAAAAGTATCTTATGTTACTTCTAGTACCTCCAAAAATATGTGTACAAACGTAACAAACAAACTCACATTCACATTTATAGTAATAGTAGGGATATAGTAAGTTAATTATTTTCTTTAAATAACTTTTACGATCAAATTTTATTAACTACACAGGAAGTATAAAGTTTCTATAGTGGCAGCCTACCCTGTCTGAATAAGGGTTTGTGCCATATTTATTATTATTACATTATCACCGATTGTACAACGAGGGTTTCTTTATGTAAAAAATGTATTCCATATAAGCTACTAAAACTATTTATCTAAATAAACTTAGTTCATAATAAATAAAAGCAATAAAGATAAATTTAATACAATTATTGGTTAAGATAATTAGAATTGAAATTCTTTAAAATATTAATTGATAAAAATTCTATGTATTAATTCCTTTCCTTGTATATCCTTTTATATTTCTTTTATTATTTGCACATTTTTGCTTGCATTTACGAACATTTGGTGCTTGCAAGGTTTTGATACTTGTATATTATAATAGTTTGGCATGTGACACCTGATATCTTGAAGCTGATCTCGAAACACAACTTCACGGTTGTCTGCCCACCTCTTTTAATGCAAGATATAACGATGGTGGTTAATGATTATTGCAATGAATAACTTTCATTTCTTTATATAAAATCATCGAGTAATTTCTCTCAAAGATCCATTAGTACTTCAATAGAGTGTTTGAAGTTTCATAAATCACTAAACTAATGACTAAGCAGAACTCATGTCCCTTAGACCCTCGTCATTGTGGGTTTCTAACCCATATCGTATGGGATTATGGAGAAAGTTTCTAGTGCTTTGAGCTAAAGTTCTTTCTAACTCACCCAACTTGTCAATCAATTGGTTACAGTGTCAATCTCAAGATGATATTACCTCTGCTTTTATTTTATACTAGATAATATTTTCCACTACCAGAAAAAATGTTTAGTTTAAAACACCAAAACAGTACGGAATGTCCGCGTTATAAGGTATCTAGCAATTAATAAATACCAAGCAAAGATATTTTATTACCGATTCGTCCAGCGTTCTATCTCAATTGCTACGATGAATATGCGGCAGAGCTTAATGATCTGACTCTCTACGTCCCACACCATGTGAGGTCGTCGCATGCAGCTGAACGGTTGAATTGCCTCACAGCTCGGACGGCCCTTTCTCTGTCATTCCACTACGAATGCGACTGCTATTCCCAGATCCCTCTTGTTGTGTCATGGAGTAATGGAATCACACGTGCAACGGTAATTTAATAAAAAAAACTAGGTTTGTTGTTTTTTATTATAATTAAAATAAATTCAATGAAATCAGAGGAAATGGTTAATTAAAATAAATAAAAAAATATTATTATTATTTTCTATAAATCTATATTAGGTAAGCTATAATAACAACAACAAGGAAAAAAAGAAAACACAAATAATATAAAAATTGCAAATATGAATATTGTATGTTATTCAAGACTGCTTCTTTAATAACAAACATTGCTTTGTGGGAACTTGAAAAGCTGTTATGCTATCAAACGGATTCATTATACTAAAATTATACGTTTGGTCACTTTGTTGACGTTTTTATTACAAAGATTACTTATTATGTATTTTTTATATACCATACAGTGTGTTTCAAGTAAACTCATAATATTTCTTATAAAGAAATTATTTTAAAAATTAACTATTTAAATAAACTTTTTTTAATTGTAAACTTTTAATTATGATTCGGCATGTGACCACATTCTAATGTTAAAAATTGAAACAACCGACGGTTACTACAAGAAAATGTCACCACCGTTATGCCGGCTTAAGGAGACGAATACAGGTTGATAGGTACACTTCTCTCGTTATTTATTTCATATAAAAATAATGTAAACGCAAATATTGTAGTTTACGTTTCTTATAAATTCATATCAAACGTGTATTGCGTAATTACTCCGTGTGAAGTCACATTATTCGAAGTAAAATAGAGAATAAAAAAGAATAAGGAAATTTAGTTTTAAGAGTCATACATTAAACGCTGGATTACGTTTTACAGACGCTTCTAAGGATTCACGGATTTAAGGAATCTAGGATACTTTTGCAGTAAAAATTTTATCGAAATACGTTTCGTAATCGAAGCTTGATTCAACTTATTATAATGTACCTATTTTTATGATAGTAATAGTAGAATCTATTAAAACTGCAGCTGTGACATTTATTTTATTTATTTATAAAAAAATTTTTGTGTCAAAATATGTTTTCTAAACTGCGTCGTTAATGTGTCGAATTAATATACAAAATGTTGAACTTTACATTAAAATTTCAAGCGAGTCCGTAACTCTACACGTAAGAATAATATGCATATGACAGCTAAATAACTAACTCAATATTTCCACAAGCCACGTTCACAGGATGTTCTGAAATTTCCACACGTATGTTTGCACTTGCTCTCGTTTCAGGTCGGATACTGAAGAAAGAGTGCAGACGCGTGACTCTACATAAATAATTTTGTAAGACGCGTCATCTGTGAGGCATAAGAGAGAATTTAATTAAGTGAAATTTCTTTGTCTTTCACTAATTGGGTATTTTATAAGCTTAAGATTGATTAATGTTTTTTGTATATAATAATATCAGTCTGTCACGCAGTGAGGTTTAACCATTAAGGTCAGGCCACATATAAGTATAAACGCTTTCATACATGCACATTGTACAGTCAGAACCAAAAATATCAAATACAAATAATTTTGAAATACTAAGAAATTTAAACTTTTGATGGTGATTGTACGTCTTATATGAATAAGTAACATTTTGTTATCCTCAACTAACTAAAATTAAATTAAAAACAATTAAATTGTGAATACGTCTGTCTGTACATATATGTAGGTATTTGAAAAATATCCACAAAACAGGTGTTACCGAATTTGTATAGAAACGAAGAAACGTAAACCAACTTATTCGAGCGTTAGTCTTTTCAAAAGTGGACTTTTACACTTTATTTGGAAATTGCAAGTCGTGTTGGCAACAGCTCTTGTAGCATTTTGGCTCGATACCAAGATACTAATGTACCTGCTATATGATTAGTTTTTTTCACATCCCCTTACATTAGTAGATAACAACACCAAACAGAATATATATGTATGTGACTACATACAACTCTACTTGAATAAATTTAATTAATATTGTTACGAACTCTTTTTTATTCATGTTTTTATTTTTGATTAAGAAGATAATTGTCACTTTTGAACTGTCTGTAACTTTAACGAAATAAAAAAGCACGTACCCGAAACGAAAAAGTGTTTAACTGAAAAACAGACCATCTATTGCCACGATACCGGCTCTAGACCGCATACATTACAAATATGATAAGGCAGGATTAACACTGTACGAATTCTTGCTTTTAAAACGTTATCTAATACGTTAATCTAATTGTTGTAATTAGTTTGACAAATGAAGTTTGATTCAATTTAGTCAGGGTGTGAATCTAGCCTTCAATATGTATACACCTAAATAAAAATTATGTAATCAGGTGAATTTTAAACACAAATGATTTATAATGTTATAATCATTTGCATATCAACAACACTTGCGAAAACAATTACGAATGTTTTGTGACAAACGTCGCCTGACTCTCGCAGTAATAGTGTTCTTATAATAATGTTCCATAAAAATATTATATTTGTAATATTTCTCACACAAACTTCAATAGTCAGTTTGCAAACTATACCACAAAATAATGAGTTGAAACGGGGATTAGGTTACCCTGAAGAAGCTTTGCAGGAGTTTGAAGAAATTGTTACCAAGAATGGTTATAAATGCGAAGTGTACGACGTTGTGACCTCCGATGGATACATTTTAAAATTGTTTAGAGTTTTGAAAGGGGCTCGCTGCAATAATACCGAAAACATAACACCTGTACTTTTAATGCATGGTTTGGCTTTGTCGGCGGAATGTTTCATAGACTCTGGCCCGAAACATGCTCTGGTTTATATCCTATCTAACAACTGTTATGACGTATGGGTTGGCAATCAACGAGGGAATTTTCATTCTCGCAGACACACAAAATATAACCCAGACAAGGATAAACAATTCTGGATGTATTCATATCAGGAAATGGGATTATACGATACACCAGCCGTGGTAGACTTTATTTTGAATAAAACAGAGACTGCCACGCTTAATTACATAGGCTACTCTCAAGGTGCAGCAGCTTTCAACATTATGTGCTCAGTAAAGCCAGAGTATAACAAGAAAATTGGTATAGCGATCATGATGTCACCTACATCTCGTATGTTAAATACTAAGTCTGCCGCTGTAAAATTGCTTACACGTGGAACATTGTTTCTAAGAAATCCTTTAACAGCTGCTGGAAAGTCAGAAGTGTTGTATAGATACTCTGTGTCACAATCGTCTCTTGAATTATTCTGCGCTTTAACTGGTAATATAGGCTGTGAATTTTTCATTAGCGTAATGGATTCTCCTCATCCCGGTTCTATCACAGAAAGGACTATGAATGTGATGGTAGGTCACCTTCCAGCTGGTACATCCATACAAACTCTGTCTCATTATGGGCAAGCCATCAAAAGTGATAGATTTTTGGCATATGATCATGGAGAAACAGAAAATATGATTAAATACGGAACAAAAGACCCGCCAGCATTTAATTTGACTGCAGTTACTGTGCCTATGGTCTTGATAACAGGTGAAAATGATCATACATCGGATATAAAGGATGTGCAATGGTTAGGTAGTCAAATTTCCAATTTATTAGAAGTGTACGTGGTTAAGAACCCATTATGGAATCATTTTGATTATACCTACAGCCAATATGCACCTAATTCTTTATATAAAAAAATATTGGAATATTTAAATTCATTTTAGGATTTATTTACGGCACCTATAATAAAGCATTATTAAACTGAGACATAAATAAATAAAAATATTTATCTCTATCTTTCTTATTGTTCCTATATTATTATACATCGATATTTTATAACAAAATCATTTATCTTGTGACTTGCGACTGTACATTGTATTAAGTAAAGCAAAGTAAGACCACGAAGAGCCAAGAATCTGTAAATAAAAACAATAACATAAAATGAGTATTTATATTAAGATCGTTCCTTTAGGTATTATAATACCTACCGCGGTAAATGTTTTAAGATTGATGTCAGCAAATTTGTGAGCAGTGAATTTGCATGTTTTCTGTGCCCTAAAAATAAAGGAATAATAATAGAAAATTATACTTATACAAATACGTTAAAACAATAATTACCTCATAGTCATAATTAAAATAATTCGACGTAATTTTGGATTAATTAGAATCCACTCACAAAAGTAAATGTCTTCACAGATTTGTGAGCTCTGAAATTATTATACCATATATGAATTATTAATTTATAAACCTACATATAAATAGTTACATTTTTTAATATATTAAAATAACAAACTAGGCAATTATATCAACAAAAAAAACTAACAGAAGTAGTTATCATATCGCCAAAATAACATAGAATAAAAACTTGGCACTGGCAGGAGATTAGCGCAAATAAAAAAATGAAGAACAACGAATAATCCGTAGTTACCTGAAATAAGACAAATAAATATAACATTTAATTTACGTAATATGTTGTAGCTATAACGGAAAACTTACAGAAATGTTAAATCCGCATATACAAATCAAAACAGAACTCAACGAATATTGCACTAACATTGATTTCGAGAAAACGCCATCAATGGCTTCTATTAATCTAAAAAAAAAACAAAAAACATTCATTTAGCCTTATCACTATCAGATATTGTTAACACGCGCCACTGGCAATCTATAACAATCCAAGCCCGTAGCATGTTCGTTAAAAAGATCGCATACATTTTTGGCGGCTATGTCTACAAATTAAGAAGATTTTCGGTTTTTGACATTTGATATGTCATGTCCTCTTCTTCTTGTTTTTCCTTGTTAAATAGCATTGTGGTAATTATATTTTAATCCGTTTTATTATTGCACATCAGTTTCTCCAAATATTCATTGAGTTATAGGTCTTCACTATATGCGTAACGTCGGCATATTATATGGTTTTTTGACTATGAATGGTTAAGAAATGGGCGGGACTAATATCTCCCCTCTAAGATGGCAGTAGTCATAATACTATAATAATGAATCTAGACTAAAAATGTTTGTATGTAGTTACCTGATTATTTCTTGATGTTGTTTCACTAAGTCACGCAAATTTTTCGATAAAAGTTCTGGATTAACTTCGTTGGTGTCTAGCTTACTTCTGTCTACAACACTACGGACACGATAACCGAGTATTTTGAACTGTATGAGAATGAAAGTGCAAAATGCGTAGAACAATGCATCTGCTCCAGCTATACCAGCAAGGGTGAATGCGCCTGGAATACGAAACAAAATAATAACGAAGATATATGGAACCTAAGGACCGATAATAATATTAAAGGTAATACGTACCTGCCCAATTTTCGACGGGATATACAAGTGGCCAAAATCTTGGATCAGTACTATCAAATGGATACGAAGTAATAAGTGGATAAATAATAAATATTTCACCAGATTTTATGTAAAAATAAAGTATTAAAAAAAACGGGGTACCCATTACAGCTATGTACAGACCCAAATTCGTGTAATAAACAAGCTTTATTATAAAATTTAAATTATACATTGCATTGAATATTTCATCATTTAATGCACTTTCAAGAGATTGTTTTGGATATTTGTCTTTGTCTACAAGTGGATGCAGTGCACGCAATTTACTTAGTATGAACACTACCTCATTTTGATTTACCAAGACAAACGAAACCTTTGTAATTGCCAAAGTAGAGAATCCAATGCACGTGAAAGCATAAGTTAATTTGTTAAATGCGTGATTTCTATCAAAAATTGCTTTTGCTTCCGCGTATAAAGCGAACAATAAAATGGACATGTTGAAATAAAACACAATACTGTTTTTAATTTTCTCCGACCATGCATTGCGAGGACGATCATAATCTGTTCCACAAACGCGCAATAATAATTTTGGTATTTTTAACGAGTTGTCAAATATCTCAGTCGGATTCATTTTATACACTTTTTTTAATTAATAAGTACATACAATAAGTGATGCTTCACAGATAGTTGGATATATTAATGTTTTATTTGTCAAAAATATGCCTAATTTATACAAAAATGATGAAGCAATTGAGTGTGGTAGATGTTAAATTATTAATGATAATATTCATAGTAGTTTATGTTGAAAAACAATTTTAGAAAATTATCGGTTTATTTCACGACTTCGTTTTGTTAAAAATTTAAATGTTTAGTCATACACATAATGGGGCGTGACGAATAGTGATTACAATTGGCGGGACCAATTTTTATTCATATTTTCGTCTATAACCAAATAATATTAAGAAAAAATAAATTTCTTACGTTCTAACAAACATAGGTTATAAACAAAGTATATGTAATTATACAACATTAAAAATATTGGGACGAATAGGTACGAAAATTAAATTAGCTATTATTATAAGTACCTATTTTATAATTAAAAGTGTGTTTGAATTAGAACAGTAAAAACTACTGTCATCCCGATTAGAATTTGTATTCATTTGTTTTCAATGCGTGTTTTTTTTTCTGCAATTGAAAAAAACAATTTTTTTATGTTAGTATAGTATATTCGTGTCATTAAAAATATTTGCTTTTGTCAATACAAGTGTAAGTCCCGCTAATTTTATACACACTTTCGTATTACTGAAGGTTAAGAAAATAATGGATTTATTAGTTCATTTTTAGTCTTATTTTATTTTAAGGGTCTTCAACATGAGACTTTTTGTATAATTATTTATTTTATTACGAAAACATATTATATTTAAAATGTTATAAAAGATTTTGATAATTAACTTGATATTAAAAGATAAATTGAAATTGTCTGTAAATTCTCATAATAATTATATTCTTTTGTCGAAGGTTTAATTCAAATTGGAAAGTAATTCGTACAAAATCTTTTTAATTACGTTCTCATTTAAAATCCTTTTAGATTAATGATTTGCACATTCAAGGATCGACAAACATGAAAGTATGTCAAATTTATTCAAAATTTTGTTCAATTTACACGTTAATAACTCCAACCAAATTAATTTCAATGAGTGCCTTCCATGTATGAGTAAATAATTCCTTTTTGTATCACTTTTATTCGATAATTTATATATAATTTAACAACTTTTTTAAATCACATAGTTTAATATATTGTGTTTTAGCTTTAATTAAGAAACTAATTACAATTCGTTTTCTAAGAGTTTTTCCTTAATTGCTTCAAAGCCAAGATTACAATTAAAGGCCAGTCCACACATATAGCACATGACGTACGCTATAACAAAATTATAATACATCCGCATATGCGATATATGTATAGTTATATATATTGTATGTGTATATATATATAGAACGAAGATATCACGCGGAAGCACGTGGCCAAACCTTAAATATATTTTCTTCCTATAGTAGCAGTTTTAGAAGTAGTTAGATTGAGTTAAAAATTGTGGCAAGTTGAACAGTATTTCAGGAACAGAATGGTTCCCGAAGGTCTAGTCTAGAGAACAAGTGGGATAACGAATAGTGGAAGAACGTGCCCACAATCTAAAGATTTTTTCCAACTATTGATATGTAAGTACTGTAGTGTGCTGTACGTTGGTACAATATATTTACAATTAATTTGCACTGTTCTTTAATAATTAGTAATTGAAAGTTATAAGTTAACTAGCTACCAAACAGCTGAAACTATAGTCAGTTGGAAACTAATGTAATATATATATAATATATATATATACTAGCTGACCAGGCGAACTTTGTTCCGCCTTAGAAGCAATAAATAAGCAGATTTTAGATTTTATTAATTCAATTTTTTATTAGGAAAAACAAATAAATAAAATCAAATATTTTAATGATTCTTTATTGTTCATGTATTTTGGTGCATAGATTGCACTCTTCTCTTCACTTTGTGATATACGACAACATTATTCCCTCCAAAAAGGAAAGCTCAATATCCAAAACGCGCAAGAGTTTACGTCGTCGTGAGGAACGACGTAGTGCCTCGTTTAATGCTGCAGATGTTGAGAGTTGAGTTGAGGCTATTCAAGATCCTGCTGTTGAGCGTTAGGAGGCCCAGCTGATTTGTCTCCGTGTCCATTTGATAAATTTTGTTGTGTGATTTGAGTTGATGCACCAGATTGATAAGTGAACGTGTCCGGTAAAACATGATCATTGACATCACCCCTACCTCGTTTTGATCCACGACTATAATAGGAATAATTCTTCGGCTTCTTGTTGTTACTCACAGTATCGTTTTTCGTTTCCAAACTGTTATCGTTACGAATGACATCATTATCATCGTTGTTCTCATCGTTAGTTTCTCTTCGCCTAAGTTGATCAGAGTGTTTCCGTTTGATTACTCCGTTGTTCATTTCAACTTGATAGGAGTAAGTCTTGGTGCGTTTTGATATAATCCCTGGTTCAGAGCCTTTCCCTATAAATTTGTTAACCCAGACTATGTCTCCAATCGAATATTCCGGTGGAACAGTTTCTTTAACTGATAGCCTGAGTTCCTGGAATAACCTAACTCTGTCAAGATCTTCCTTGACGCTTGACTTAAGAAGATCAAACGTAGTGCGCCTTTATCTTCCAAACAACATTTCGCTTAGTTGGTATCATTACCTTAGTTGGCGAATCTTTTTTATTCACTGGATATGTTTGGCTGCTTTCATTGTCGCTAGATTCGCTAGACATGTTTTGTCGTGCTAGGCGTCTCGTTCGTAACTGTTTCTGCGTTACAATGCCGCAACTAATGCACACTTTTGAGAAGTGGTTGTTCTTCCCGCATAACCTACAGCGTTTGCCTCTGACTGGACATTCTTCTAAATTATCGTGATAGTCTCCTCCGCAGAAGACGCACATTTGATTGTTTCGTAGTTGGCGTTTCTTCGACTTCAAAGTATCGTTACTTCTCGTTGTTCGTATAAAATGTTGCATTATTAATAAACTATAAATGCAGTTTTAACATGAAAAAGCTGTTTATTTTCAACCACAATGACATAAGTGACAATTGTTTTTTAATTATGCAAAAACTTTATGTATCAGTTTATTGTTAATTATAAATTATTAAGACCATTAATCGAAATATAAACTATCCTATATCTCAAGTTGGACCAAATTACACATAAAATGCCAACTTTCATCGAAATCGGTTGACTTGGTGAAGAGTTCACTGGGAACATACATATGACACTGGATTTATATATATTAAGAATTTTTATATATTAATATATATATATATATATATATATATATATATATATATATAAAAAGTACCCTATGTTACTTCCAGTACCTCCAAAAATATATGTACAAAGTTTCATGATGATGGGTTAAGTAGTTGTTGCGTGAAAACGTAACAAACCAACTCATATACACTTTTATAATATTAGTAGGGATATAGGGTAAAACGAGGTAATACCGGTCAGTTCACAATTCCGGTCACCCAAATATCTTACAAAGTACTTCGTATACGCGCACTTTGACATGCACATATGTTGGCGTGATTGTTTCCCATCCCGACACATCGATCTTTGATAAGTTACAATCACGCGTCACTCAGAACGAGGCGTTTGTTTGTTTCACGAAGTTTTCTTATAATTTTTTGGTCGCAGAAAATAAGAGGTGAGTATTTTAATATTCATATTTCATTTATTGCCTGTAATAATTTTTGTCAATCAGTTATCCAACTATCCATTTGCATGCAGAATCCAAGCAATTTGCAACAAGTTTTTTTTTAAATGATCATTAACCTCAAGCGTGCACATGTGGCTAATGCCGGTCACTGTGACCGGTATTACCCGCAAGTCACATATACTAGTTGATGTTATTTTTTAGACTTAATAATCAGTTTCTGTTTATGTTTGTTGCATTTCTATTTTCTATATTGTATACATGTAACTATATTCATATTTATTTTCAATTTTAGAATGTCAAAATTTGGAATATGAGCCAAAGATTGAACGTAAAATGGAACCAAAGCGATTTAACCAGGACATTTAAATTTGTCGATAAATCGATACTAATAAGAGAAGCAACGAGTTCTACTGGTATCCCATTATCAACTCTTCAAGAAAGATTTTAAAAAAACCCTGAATCACTGTCCAGTCTTCACGAAGGAACAGGAAGTAGAAACGACAGATCAAGTATAATTCCTCGGAAAGATATTTTATGGCCACATTTCAATTCAAATAAGAAAGATGGCTTATGAATATCCTGTTAATAATAATTAGAAGCACAACTTTGACGAAAATCTTGGAATGGCTGGAAGAAATTGGTTAATGGGTTGTATGAAAAGAAACAAATTTAGCCTCTCGAAAACAGCATGTAAAAGTTCTCGCTAACATTCTTAATAAAGAAATTTTGATAGAAAGATAACAGAGAAGAGGAACAGAGAAAAGAAATGCACTAAACAAGAGTCCCGTGTTTGCGATACGTGTTAAAAGCTTGACCGGTATTGTCAACCAGCTGACCGGCATTATGAGCTATGGCTGGCAATACCGGTCAAATCTACTTTTTTTTAAAACGATTATTGTGCCAAATTCTTTATAAATATCGATGTCATTGTTAATGGTTATCCTAGAATAATAGTTGAAGTTATGTTTTCAGAAAAAATTAAAATAAAAGGTTGAGTTTTCACTGAGTAGTGTCTTCTTTTGCTTAAGTGACCGGTATTACCTCACTTTACCCTATATTCGACAACAACTAAAGATTGAAGCATGAAGAATCATTAACATTTTGTAAATAAAAACAACACAAATAAACTCCTTTCAATGCAATACATTTTATCAGACAGAATGTTCACAAAGTTAACACTTAAAGCTAGGTCCATTTATCGTTACCCAATCCGGGCAGCTGTGTAACTTTGACCCCGCTAAAGTGTTGTTCCCCTGAGCCCACTCGGCTACACTTGTCCCGGCCTGAGGCCATTTCTACAAGTGTACTCAACAAAAAGTGTTCGTGGAACGAATCCAAAAGAGTAAAGATCTTTACTTACTGAAGTAAGACTTTATTTCTCATTGCAACAGTGCATTCACCTTTTTTCATTGCGAATATACGAGTATGTTTGGAGTTTTAGCTTAATAATTATTTGCATTATTCTAATTAAATATCTGTGCATATCTCTTTTCTGTCTGGTCACTACAGCTTCCTTGTCACGTTGTTTAGGATTTGGTTGATTGTAAGAAATCCAAAATACGAAATAAATCAATTTAGATGCTCGCAATATCAGGCATGTTTAAAATACGAATATGCATATGAAATTAATTAAACAGGCAATAAAAATAAATTAGTAGATAACAACCCTAAGTTATACACTTTCTTTCATACAAAAAAAACTTCTTATAATAAATTAACTTTAAGTGTTTTAAATGTCTCATTTAGTGTATAAAAATTTATACTTTTTGTTTTGTAGAGAAACTTTAATTTCGTTTAGAAGTGTTCTTAAATAATAAATTATTATGTTCTAATGTTATTATTTATTATAAATATAAATAGCATTTTGTGAGTGTGTTAGGACTTGTTCTATATAATTTAAAAGAAATCGCCATCAAAATTATATATACTTAACATACAAGTAGAATACTGACATGGAGTTTTGAAAAAGATATACAGATATAGAGACACAGTGGTGCCTCGACATACGAGTTTAATTCGTTCCGTAACCTTGCTCGTATGTCAAATTGCTCGTATCTCAAAGCACCGTATGCTGCTGCGAATGTAGATCGGGGCCGCATGTTGGGGTCGTGTGCAGCGGTGTAGTGTGCTCTCATCTCAAAGCAAAATATCGCTCGCTCGGCGGCTCGTATCTCAAAACACTTGTATATTAGGGCACTCGTATATCGAGGTACCACTGTATTTGTTTTCACTAGGGAACAATTTCATGTAACAAACTCAAAGCGAACTATGCCACTCAATTTTGATCTTCGCAACCGCCTAAGGCATATGCTTCAGGTTGGTTCACGATATATTGGTATGAATGCATGAAACAGTCTTAGTTCTCTATGATAAATGTAGCACGTTTTCTTTGTCTAAGGTCAAAAGGCAGTCCATCATTCCCATAATATTTTAACCTCACTCATGAGGAAGTCTCAGAGGTTATTGTGATCATTAATAAAACAATAATCCGTTTAGCTTATTCTCAAGGATGCCTCCCCATCACAGAGATAGTAAATCATTTGTTACACTTGACACTGTCATAAATATCCAGATAGCCTTCTCAGCGACCGCAATTTATAAGATAGATTTATATAACAGCCGTCTCGGGCTTAGAACACAGATGTGTTGGAATTTAGGTACCTATGCTAAGCTTAATGTGTAAATTTATTTTAAATTGTTTTTATGTGTTAACAATAATGGATTTTAATCTATAAAACGATTAGTTTTATGATTTAAAAAAAGCATTAACACTAGGTTTGCGGGACGCGTAAATTTAACGCATTTTGACTTTTATCAGAGAATTACCAAAAACTGTTTAGATTTTTATTTAATCTCTTTGTATGACTTTTATTCATTGATCGAGGGAAATATAAATTGAAGTCTATTTTCTTTAAAAGTGTTGAATTACTGAACTTGTCTATATGGTAAACCTATCTCTACGATATGCGTCAAATTGACACTTTTTAGTAGAAGTAGGTATATAGAAAACGTCCGTAAACCTAGTGTTAAATAAACCTAAGTAAATTACATTGTTAATGATTGTGAAGGCACTGCAATAATATACAATAATAATCGATTTGAATTGGCAACCTGTGAATGCATTGTATTGTAACTCGTCTATGTATATAACATTGTAAAACCTTATATAATACAATTATCGGATCTCCCAAGTCGAGTTAAAGTTTAAACCAAGATGTCCTCATGTTGGAATCTAATAAAACATCGCTGAAACTTGTCCTATCTCCATTCTGTACATTCACAACAATGTCATCAAACTTGTGTCACTCATAAACAGATAATACACGTACGTGAGGGAATTTATTATTATGTCCCGTCATAAAAGAGAGAAAACTGTGATAACATTACAAAAGGATCAAGTTAAAACAACTTTATTACGAGGTTTATAGTTTCGACTACAAATTTTACATTAATCTTTAATTATTACATTTATAATTAATGCGGATTATTTTATAAGTCATTGAGTTACATGAATAAGAGAAGACGTCAAGGATATCCGTAAAAAGCCAATATGCTAATATAGCCAATAGAGTAAGTGGACTGTATCAAATGAAAACTCTTGAAAATTATATTTACACTATATTATCAATCTCTTATAATCTAAGCACGCACATCCGTTCCCATTCGCAACCAACATCGAAGTCCTCATTCGCATGTCCCTCGCGTTCTTCTTTTCTTTCATTCCAAATTAAAATTTACAGTTTTATTTATAAATATATATATATATATATACTATTAACATCATATTTATAAACATTGGTATGTTCCCTAGTGCGTTGATACAGCTGTAATATCAATCACCAATTCCGCAACGTCTGCGATGATACGCTTCGGTAATTTTTGCAGTACATTTTTACTCCTATTCAATGCACTATAAACATATATTTTGTATACATAAAATCAAGTGATCAAATCAAAGTCAAGTTTTTATTTTTGATCAAAAAGCGCTGTTAGTTTTGTAATATCCGACGAAGTAAACGTGTACGTATAGTACTATATTTTATGATATTTCGAATAAAAAATATATTTTTTATTTTGCGCCAGCTTTATTTATAGAAATAAAATGGAATTAATAATGGTTACCTATGTACTTTTACTATACATATAAATTCATTTGTTTCCGTTCATGCACCGTATTCCACCTAAAATTAAAATACCTGTCATTTTTAACGTAAAAATATTGAACCGGAGACTTCCGTTAACCATTATGTAAAAGTTTTCATTAAGAATAATGTTCCAAAGCGTCATGTTTTAAAAAACGCATATCCATATGCAAGTTGTCATCTTGACGTTACATTGCTATGCATTCACTCGCGCTTTTGTTTAACAAACAAGTAACAAATGAAAACACGCTTTATGTTTCATGAAAATTTAACACGTGTTTTTATGTATTTTAATTAAAATTATCGAGAAAGTGTCACGTCTTTCTTCACAGAATCTAACATTCAATATTTTAAATTAATTATAATTTAAAATAAGATCAGGAAAGTTGGTTTTAGTTATTTTAAGGATTATTTACAGTGAAATTAACGTGTAACTTTATGTGTTGAAGTAGATTACAAAATCATAATACGCATAATATATGTTGCGCATGAGTGTGATACAATCATTAAATTATACCAATTTGCAATCTAAATTTTATCTACTAATTAAACCGCGATAGTCGTGAATCATAATCGAGGTTTAACATGAGTCTTAAATATCTTAGTCGATAATAGTGCCATGTTTTATTATTTATTTTAGATAGATGTGTAGCGGATATTGTCATATTATATTTATATTTATTTTCATAAGAAAAGACGTTCTTTCATTTCAGTAATATATTTTCACAATTGACATTTGACATATCTGACATATACTTTTTTATAATTCTTTTTTTTAGAATTTTTATCCTTTGTGTATAGATTAATTTTAAAGTGTTTCGAAAATTTTGAAGTCAGACTTGCCATGATAAAACAAATACGATTGCAAGCCGCATAATACATTTAAAATTAGTTACTTTTAAAACGCGATGTGTTTTATAAGATCATTACAAAATAATGAATATTTTTTTTTAGAGGAAACTTTAATGTATTCGTAGATGAATTGATTATAATTCGGTGTGACGTTGCAAAATTGTTTTCTATTGTAGTATTAAAATTGAAACCGAGAAGGTTGCGTGATCTGTACAGTGTACACCCCGATGTACAGTCAATGAATATATTTTAAACAGACAATTAATAATATAAATATTACAATTGTATAGGATGTTGTTTAAATAACAAGATAATAAAACTAAAAAAGTTAAAAGTTTGAAACTTTAACTAATATACTAAAGTAGAAGCATTTGTCACGTTCTTATTAATTAGAATTTTACTTTAGTGCGAGAGAGAGGGCGATGTTTAACAATTCTAAATTTAAAAACTTTTTTTATAAAAATTATTTTCTCTAAGTGTACCTCTTGAAGCCGCGATGATTACTCCGTCGCTTCATTGTTTGCCTACTCGCTATTGTTGCAATAAATTACTCGACAAACTGAGCCCCAGATCGAGAAGAAAAGGCCTCTGCTATTTCCTTATTCTACTACATTGTAAAAAAACGAAATAAATTGTAACAGAAAAAAGTAAGTACTAGAAGTTTCTTCGTTCAAAATGTCTTTATTGTTTGATGCTTTATAATATGTGTATGTATATAGTTTTTGCATTAAAATATATTTACTTCGGCTAGATAACAAACTGGAGTATTGTCCACTCTATCATAAAACTCGACTCAAAGAATAAGGGCATCTTGCACTATATAATAATTTTCCCTGTATGTCTGTCTACAGAAGCGTAAATTATAGGTAGATATATAAACATAATTGTTATAATATATAGTCCAGATGGACTGTTATAATGTGTAGTCGTTCTAACACGAAGAGCAGAAAAGTGATCCGAAATATTTTTCAATATTCGTATATTATTGTGTATTTCAAAGTTTGTGCCAAATGGGAGTTTAATGATCGTCGTTTAGTTTATTCCACAATTTTGAACATTCAATTGTGAAGTTACGAAAATACATTTATGGAGTTTTATGAATAAATGAATTATTATGATTGTTTACAATTGGTTGGAAATTCTCAATGAAAGGCAACGAAGTTATACATTTGAGAAGAGAAATCATTTTTCATTTAAATTGAAACGTGTGTACATTCATTCCGGATTAATAAGAGTTTATTTACTCTCCCATTTCCCTATTTGTTTATTAAATTATTTTTGTTTTCTTTCACCGATTAATTATTTACAATTTCGGTTCAGATATACTATACAAATCCAATAGCATGCATCTGTCAGTTACATACAAGTTCAATTATAAAATGATAAGTAATGTTTTCATTTGTAACCATCATTAATTGCCACACATTTCACTGTGACGTTAAGCTAGAGGGCGGTCCATAAGTGGAGACAACCTCTACCATATACAAATGTCTGCTGGCAAGGCACTTTACTGAATTGGAGAGATGAATGTATCCTGTCTGGCGTGGAAGTGCGATTTCTGGTGACATCACGGGTGTTACGCTTGAAAGTGCTTGTACTAACCTGGGCTGGCACACTAGACTAATAGACTATTACTATTTGTTTAATTGTTAATCTTTAATAAATAAATTTTCTTCTTCTCTAGTGAGGTAATTGATAAATTATTTTTTTTGGCAAATGGTAGTCACGCAAAGTCCGTATACAATAACAGTGATATGTAATTCTCTTTTTCTGTGTAATCGTACAGCTAGATAATGTAAGAAATGCTTGATTAATTGCCGTGATGTAGGTACGTTTTTTCTATTCGTGTTTTCATATATAGGATCTAAATATAATAGATTAAGGATTGCTTATGTAATATCAATTTGTCAGATCGAAGTTATAAATAGATTTTGTATTCACAGCTACAGTAAGTAAAATGTGCTTCGTTTTGAAGATTTCCAAAAGTGGTAGGCCTATAAAGCAATTAATACGCTAAAATAATAGGGAAAAATTCAAAACAAAACTAGCGTGTCTCACCAGAGCAGCTTTCATTTGTTAAATATAAGATTCGAGAATCAAATTCAAATAGTAGTCAATTCTAAATTTAAAAAGCATAACAAGAACAAACACAAATAATTGGTAGGTATATAAATTAGTTTGTTTTTGAAAATGAGCCCCACAGCACACATTACTTAAGCAGATAATAATCTAGTAAATTAGCAGATCGTTGTGGGCGAGAGATGCAGAAGGGTAAATGGGTAAATGAGACCGAGTCTCGGTTATCCGAAACGCACATTATTCACGCGGACACGTTAACACCGACGGCAATGTTTACTGAGAAATTAGACTCCAAAATATGAGCATTATTTTTTATACAATGGCCAAAAGAATACAAAGAATACAAATAATAGGTTATATGGTGAATATACAGTTTTCAACGTGAACACATAAATACTTTTGACGTTTTGATGAACTTCTGGAAAGAGAAACCTAAACTTCCGTGTTTTCTTCGAGGGTTAATAAAGGTAATAAAGTCGTTCTAATATATCTATAAGTTCGTGACAGTGTGCGTGCGGAGGCAAATGATATAAAATACATTATACCAATAAAAATATCATTGTTATTTCATAAATCTACGTAATACGATACAATTTGTATTACATCAATAGATATAACCAGAATTTTTACAAACGAATGGACGTGATTTCTTCGATTTCTAACACAAATCGAAAAAGTTTTAATTTGATTTACGTTCCTCAAAAGGAAGTTGCGTGCGAATTAATCGCCTTATCTACTATGTCCAGAACGCACGAAATTTTAGAAAGCAATTAAATGGAAAATAAAATTGAAACTTAGGGGAGAAATTCGCTTTTTGTAGGCACAATTTAGTACCAATGTAGAAAGAAATACGTAATTTTTTTCTATAAGTAGGTACATAAAGGGCTAAACCGATTTAGGTTACCTGTACACATACCTATATAACATATGATTTCCGTGACATTTATATTGTTAAGAAGCTTCAAATTTTTTCAGTACAAGTTTTAAAACCCTAAGTTATTTTTAGTATTTAAAAAAATTTAAGTAATATGATTTTTTTAATGCGCGTAGTGAAGTTGAAGTATTTTTGCTGCTTGGTGGGAGAGTTAATTAAATACTTATACAGGTATATAACTTAAAAATATAACATGTACATATAAAAGTTTACACAATATAATACCAAAGTCTTGTAAGATAAAAAGTCTGTCTCCCCGAATCATTTTCATAGTAAGCGTGAGCATTTGTAGAAATTCGAATGTTCGAATCAAATCGAGACGGGATCCGATTGCTTATTACGTATGCAACGGCGGTATTCCCCCAGGATCTAGTGAGTCGCTAACAGACTGACAATGGTTAATACGGGTTGTAATCGTCTTGTTTTGAATCTAATCAGAATTGGCTAGGAATGATCTTGTCATGTTTTAAATAAATAGATCATATTTTGTATGGTTTCTTTAATCATTAGATTTTAAAACTAGATGATAATGTAGCTTATGTAATTCAAAAGGATGTATAATACCTATAATAAAATTAGTTCAGTGATTTAAATATGATGGACACATTTAGAAAGTTAAATAAGTACAAATTTAGATTTAATTGCAATAAATCCACTTATAAATTAAAGGTTGACAAAAACTTTCATTACTAATTATTTTTTTTCCCTTAGAACTCTATTTGGTTTTTCTTTTATTTTGTGAAGTTATTATGTAACGTCCAAATTATTAATTTTTATTAGAAGTGTTATCTAGTTCTTAATCATCCTGAACATGCTATCCTATCCTATAATTAAAATTTCATTTAGTTTGTATAATAGTAGTCCTAATGTAATTTTGTAGGAAGGCTTTATAAATAAATAAAATGCTGCATAGTCACCCAAGAAATACCGTTGAACACAATTTGGCACTTATACCAAGCAGAATTTCAATGTTTTATAAATCAATAAAACACAAACAATTAACAAACATTGAATTGACATCATTAAGCATGTTTTAAGTAAACTATCCCATTTCTAATAATAAAGTTAGTTTTATACCAATAAATATGAAAGAAACTGCGACCAAGTGGGTGTGTAAATTCGCGGTCAAGAACCGCTGTGTAGGAATTTCCCAAGGGCTGGTGCTAAATGTTACTTCGTTATACATAATTTGATTGCCCACTTTATGAAACTAAATAGTACAAAATATGACAGAAAAAAGTATGTCCGTGATACAAATAGTAAATTAATTATTAAACTTCAACTAAACAAATTTAATTAGGAAAATTGTAAATAAAAAATTGCAATGAAAACACAAATAAAAATACAAAATATACATCTGCTAAGACAGGTGGCTCTAAAGGAACATTAACGAGAAAACTGGGTACACTGGACTCTTTAATTTTAATCCATCCACTCTCCTAAACTTCACAGTTGCCACTTGTCAGCTTGGAAAAGTTTGAATTAAGCATTTTCATCAAACAAAATGAAGGGTTGTCTGCGAAATTAGCTCCACTTAGCTATAATCTGGGATAAGCCGCGAACAAACTGGATTTACGCCATACTGATCCTGAGATGGATTACATTCGATTTTATGATCATCTTTAGTTTGTGTTTCGAGTAATTTTTTGTATATTTACAAAAAGTTGTTAGTACGTCACTTCTTATTTTAGAATAATCTAGAGTAACCGAGGGCTAGTGAACCCGTTTTTAAATCTTCCAAAAATTCTATGTAATAACTAAATATATATTTTAATCTTTGTGCCTATAATATGACATATAATGCAACTATACAACAGCTATTCTTCTACGTCATAGTAGACAATGTAAGTAGTCAATGACAACATAAAGCAGCTAATTTAAATTGTCTGTGAAAATGTCATTTAACAAGTAAAAGCGCTTTATTGAAGCAAATTTAGTAAAATAAATAAATAAATAAAAATGAGTAAGAAAAACATGCCTTTATTTTGTGCGTAGTTGACCTTGGAATTCTTACGTCACAAAGAATACGTTTATGAGATGAGCTTGTCTCTTTGTGTAGATTTTGGGTTCAAAATGAAATAAGATATGGTAATTTTAATACTATTGTAGTACAGAATTGTGATTTTAATAAATATTATTTATATATTTTTTTTCTATATATTACAGTTCAAAAATAGAAATTTTGCTATGAAAATATGAAACAAAACAATCATGTTATTGTTAGTGTGGGCTGATAAATTATTTTTAGATTTATTTGTACATATCATAATTTATTAAAACAAAATAATATATAAAAAGAATTGAATTATTTTATTGTACTTACCTACTCGGTTAATTATTATTAAAAAAAATACATATCTATATATTCAACATAAAAATGTATTTATTATATTTATATATATTTAGGATAAACGCGAACATGTGAACCCTGTATTACGTTTTAGTTTACCCAAGACGAGAAAAAACAACTCCCGGTTTTATTACTGCAATATATGAAATAACATTATAAAATTTTTGTAATCCAAAGAAAGGGGTTGGTTCTTTCTGTAAATTAAAAATGTGTCTTCTAGTATTTTGAATAGATATTTATATTTAACTAGCTGTTGCCCGCAACTACGTCTGCGTAATAATGAATGAAATAAATCTAATAAGATTTATACAAACTTTCATCCCCTATTTTATCCCCTTAGGGGTGGAATTGATCAAAATCCTTTCTTAGCGGATGCCTACGTCATAACATCTACCTGCATGCCAAATTTCAGCCCGATCCGTCCAGTAGTTTGGGCTGTGCGTTGATAGATCACTATGTCAGTCAGTCAGTCAGTCACCTTTGAGTTTTATATATATAGATAGATATATAAGATAAGATTTAAAAATTGCTATTTATCAATTTATTTTAAGTTTATATAAGTCATAAAATATTTAATTAAGGTAGTTCATATTTTATTTATAGACATAACATGTTATATGACCTACATTTTGCATTATACTGCCAGTTGCTACGAGCTTTTACTACACGAGTTCTCGTAACGCCCCTCTTAACGCTTCACTGATTATGCTCCTAAGTTATATATAATAGAATCCATTAATAGATGTTATTTATTATGATTAATGAAAAATATTGATGCATTTGCGTATATCAATGTATACATACACGTACTATATAATATTAATAGATTATTTTCAAATTAATTCTTAAAAATCAAGTCTTGGTTTCAAATATATAAAACTGGCTTATTTTAGTGTCTCTCTCCAACAAGTTATTATATATATATATATGCTTCTTATAATACTAATAGAATAGTAGAAGCTGTTATTCATAAAGTTCGTTAGTTCTTTAAAATAAAAAATTAAAATTCAATATAAAATAACATTTAAATAGAATTGAAAAGAAAAACTCTAAGTTAGTTGCAGTATAGCTATTTAAATGCAAAAGTAGTAATTTCTTTCATTACAAAAACTGAGAACTTTAAAACAAACACAATCTTACCTCTAATTACATGCTCGAATAAACGGGAACATTGAAACGCGGAGATTTCAGTTTTTATCGTTAATTTTAATTCTCATGAACGCTGAATGCTTTTTTCAATGGAGTTGCTTTCGATTAGCTCCTTTCATCCGTCGACTATGCCTCGAGCGTAAAATAGAGCGACGGTTTTGCGGCGTGAGTCGGTACACTCACTCACTGAAAAGCTTCTGAAATTGTCACGAAATACGTGCCAGGTGCCTTTTAGAATTGTATTTGAAATCCCAATTTTTGTCTTATAAAAAGTGTGCGTTTTATTTTTTATTGGTTTGGTTTAATGACATATTTTCTTTTATCTTTAAATGCCATATAGTTATATAAATAAATAATAGTAAAACAATTGAATTCCTACAAAATTAAACACGTTTTTAAAAATACAAATTTATACAAGCAAATATTGCTAACTTTTGAACCTAGAACTTTCTAGGAATCCACATGTTTTGTCTTCTAGCACAAATTTATACAAGCAAATAATGCTAACTATTGAACCTAGAACATTCTAGGAATCTACATGTTTTGTCTTTTAGCACAAATTTATACAAGCAAATAATGCTAACTATTGAACCTAGAACATTCTAGGAATCTACATGTTTTGTCTTTTAGCACAAATTTAGTTTTGCCTTCTAGCACAAATTTATATAAGCAAACAATGCTAACTATTGAACTTAGAACATTCTAAGTGAATGTACGGGGTTGCTGATAACATAAATTTTTACAAGCAAAATTATTGTTTAATATTGAACCTAGGGTATTCTAGGATAGGCACATGTTTTGTCTTATAACACAAACTTATACAAGCAAGTAATGCTGGCTATTGAATCTAACACATCCCGAGGGAATGTATAGGGTTGATTCCATAATTAGTTGCACCAAACTAAATTTAGATCTATTAAATTTAGTAATTACATTGTGTAATACCGGCTATATCCATTAATTTGATTGAAGGATTTCAGTGTAAGTCAATGTCTTCCAACGGTTAATGATAACCAGGAGGCCAGACGTCCACATGTTATGGCGCTGGATCTGGACGATGAGGTGATTAGCCAGGATATTCAGGAACAGCAGGCGACTAAGGATGCGATAGACCCAAAATTGTATCTTCAGAGGTCGAAGGTGAAATACTAAGGAGGAATTGTAGACATATGGTTTCCTTTATTAAGAAAGGAATTACAAAAAGTAAATGTCATAGAATATGTAAACGACACCTCAAAGATAATATAGTAGGTATATGACTCTTTTCACACAGACATCTTTGCCAAAGGGCAATTGATATCTTCTACCTTGAATAAGGAAATGAGAGAGTAATTAGCAGAGGACCGAAATAGCTTACTATTTGGTAAAAACTTAAATGAGAGAATTAAAATTACTAGAAAAATGCAAACAGTCTCAAACCTACTGTGGTATTATCCCGAATCTAGTTCAGCTATCTTTAAGAAGGTAAGTTTAGCTATTGAGCCCTCCCCCACTGCGTAACAAAGTTGGTAGTGTGACAGGAGCAAGATTGGGAGCACAACACAAGAGGGAGGATAGGAGGCCATCTTTCCAACAGAGGCGTCGCGAATGAGGGTTATAAAATACCGTTTATAAATTCACCACACCAAATGAAGGTTAATTTGAAGAATTTCTTTTTTACAAAGTCATTTAACTTCATTAATAAATTTTAGGAGCCATTGAGATGTGTAAGCCTGTATGGGGACAATTTTGTTCAAGCATGTTTTTTTTTAGAGATTTATACTTAAAAAATCTCAATGAATGGTGCTAACTGAGCATTTAGGTTAGAGGTTTACTGTACTGTGTGCAAATTAGTATAAAAAGATGGCTAATAGCATCTTTGGAATTAGAAGATCCCTGTTACATGATAGATATTGCTTTTGAACATAGCAAATATTTAAAATTTCATTTTGATGACAAATTGTATCAATTTAATGTACTCCCTGTGTGTTCAGCATCTTATGTGCTTACTAAAACACTAACAGTAATTTCAAGTTTGAAATGAAGAATGTTCAATTAATACAACATTTTGATGATTTTATTATTATATCTAATCTTATACTGAATGTTTTGATCAATTAGATCTGTTATATAACATGGGATGCTCATTTCATATATCAATACAAAAGATAATGCTACTTTGAATCTAGAAGAGTGATTAGAAACATAAAAGGAAAATTAAATGGAAGATATTACATAAAAATTATAATACATGGACATCCAAATATATATTTGTTCTTGAACATTAGAAAATGTTCTGAATATGTTACTTGGTACCCACGCCCAGGTGCATATAAATTAGTTGCTTTTGATTTTTTACAATTTTCATATCCACTATCACAGGAATTTATCATTGAGAGTAGACCTACTCTCCGGCAGAGATTCATGAGTTGTGGTATCAACAAAGAAGCTGTTGAAGTTATGATGAATTAAATATTCAGGTAACACGTGAAAAACTAGCTCAACTGCTGTGAGTATATTAACATTGATCCTATTACTGCAAACATTACAGTTATTATAAATTACCTAACACAAAGTTTCATGAAAGAATGTCATATAGAGCCATGAATTCAATTAGACATGACTTGTCATCGGTGTTAGGTCCACATGTGGATAAGGATCATAGCATTAAAAGGTTATTTAGGGGATTCTATATATTAGGACCTACTAAGCCTAGGTTTCATTATAACTGGGATATAATAATGATATATATTTTAAATTTTATTGAGAGTAATTAGACAGATATTAATGACCAATATAAATGTACTAAAACCATTAATTCCATAAATATAGATAATATTAAGATTTGTTTTAAGCATTGAAAGCTTTAGGTTCCAGTAAAGATCATCCCTTCATTGGGCTACCTTTCTACAACCATTTTACTGATTTGGCCTACTACAACTCTATTGAGTTATTTAAAGATTACAGAACCTTATAAAAAGGTGACTGGTCTATACAATCAACCGATGGATTGAATTAGGAGAATTACATAGGTATAGCTGTATTATCAGCTCATAGCTCGTAGGACTGATAATTCAATTTGTTTGGGAGGTTCTAGAACCGTCCAATAGAGGCGGAACTGAGCTAAATAAGTATCTCTGATTAAATAAGAGAATAAGTAGCTGATTCTAAAAATTCTCTTTAAACATCTAACAGATAGTAGTCTTTCATCGTCGAGGAAGAGACAACACGGATATAATTGTACAGTCAAACGAACTTACCTGTAAGTGATGTTCGACTGAAATTATTTCCGTGTTGTCTCTTCCGAAGACGATGAAACCCACCCTTCCCTGGGGTTTCAGTTACCTGGTTTTTTCCCAAGTTTTTTTAGAATCAGGAAGTCTTTAAAATAAATGAAGAGCGAGACGCGTGCGCGACGGAGGAGGGATGCGTTCAAAATTTTCTTTCTTTAAAATTATGTGATGCCAGTGAGTGTAGAAACGAAACTAACAGATAGTAGTCTTTCATCGTCTTCGGAAGAGACAACACGGAAATAATTTCAGTCGAACATCACTTACAGGTAAGTTCGTTTGACTGTACAAAAAAGTCTTAAGTAAAATTAATACGTTATTTACAAAATTAACTAGAATATGTAATATTTATACAATTTAGTAGTTTGGCATGTGAGCTCACTGCGGCGGATGTTAAGGTAGACTGAGCGGAGACAACTGCTAGCTATCACGGAGCAATGCAGGTAGGAGCCAAGTCTGCAATGGCTAAGTTGGTGTGACTTTTCTCGCTGTACTCGGCTATCTTTAACACTAGGTTTATGGACGTTTTCTATATACCTACTTCTACTAAAACGCGTCAATTTGACGCATATCGTAGCGATAGGTATACCGCATAGACAAGTTCAGTAATTCAACACTTTTAAATAAAATAGATTTTAACTTATATTTCCCTCGATCAATGAATAAAAGTCATATAAAGAGATAAAATAAAATTTAAACAGTTTTTGGTAATTCTCTGATAAAAGTCAAAATGCGTCAAATTGACGCGTCCCGTAAACCTAGTGTTAAGCTGCTTCCGTAATACGATTAAATCAATGAAGGGAAGAGACATTTGAAAACAGTACCATCGCTCTGCGACGGCCGACTAATAGAAAGTTTGAAATTAAAAAGAACATAAATATATAAATAAATAGTGAGTAAAATGTATTACAAAAGTTATAAACAAAAAACTGTATGCGACTTGCTATCGTGTTTATTTTTTATTGTTTTACTTTGGTGTTTTAAAGCTTTACAACTTTGGTTTCGGCGTGACTGTAAAGTTCGAATTAAAACGATGGCTGCGATGTTTTAATAATGTCGGATTAAAATAATAAAAAATAAACGCGACAATAAATCGCATAAAATATTGAATTTAAGTAGAGATTAGCTAAACAGAGTCCACTATTTACTAAATGATTTTGTTTACAATTTAGTCACCTCTAAAATCATTACTAACATAAAACAGTACAGGTAAATGAAAAAATGTACAGGATATTGATAAAAACATATAAATCAAACGTTCGTTGAATATTCTATGTGCATTTCCATGCATTGCTGCTGGGGTTTCACCTAAACAAACAGAAACATTTTTATTAACTTAAAACGTTATTTCTCTTCTATGTATTTTATAGTAACATAAGATTATGATACTAATTTTTAAGACTTCATGCGGTTTACATATTCACGAAGAAGATAAGCTGCAAGGCTTCGAAAAGTTGCTTTAAAATAATAAAAACAAATGCTGTATTAATGCCGCATCAAGTCCAATAAACTAGTTATATTGTTTGCAAATAAGTTAAAGCAAGGTGGAGCTTGAATGTTTAACCATATATTAAGATACGCAAAGAAACGCCTAAAGGATTATTTTTGTCTCGAAAAATTATATAGGTAGGTATTACTTTAAAAAATGTAAATAATTTACAGTATCGAGTTTGTGTTATAATTGGCACATAGTACTAATCGGCTAAGCATTTCTTTTAAATATATCAATTTAATAATTGACATTTAAACTATTGTTAAATTGAAATGATAAACAAAAAAGTAACTTCAAAACTTCGAACAAAACAAACAATTAATCATTGTGGGCTCAATAACAATAATTATGAAAGTGTTATGCAACATCAACATCGCGATGAAACTACAAATTCATTTTAATTATTTGTAAAATTGTTCGCTCAAAATTATTTCAATCACGCGGATTAAAAATTCATTTTTGATTCGTATGATTAATTGGATGCGCTAAACTCAGGATGGCTGCGGAATTCATGTCGGCCATTATTTTTTATTGTTTCCGTGATTAAACAATAAACAATTTATATTGTTATAAAAATGTATTAGGTATATGTTGAATATGTCTTTTTTTTAAATTAAATCATTATATGAGAATATAATCTGTAAGTAGTGCTTATGTTTTCTAAATAATAAATAATAAGATATATACCTACCTAGTAAGTTGGTATACATAAGCTATATAGTTAGTTTCATTGCAGAGAATTCCTTAAAAGTATAATAAACATACCGGTAAGCACATGCACCCTCGCCGAGGCTGACTGAGCGTTGTCTGGAGCACATTGATAAGATCCGGCGTCTGTCGTTCTAGCAGACTGTACCAACAATCTACTACTGCTATGAATGCCTTTTTCAGTCACTAACGATATGCCTCCTCGAGACGAGTCAAAGTTTATCGTCTGTAGGAAAATTTTAGAGTTTTAGTTGTAGTAGTGCAAATAACTTTAACATTTATAAGTTTTGAATATATAATCTTTTCTTATATTGGCTCCAGAAGTGTATGTATGGAGTCGTGATATGCTTTTTTTATTGCTGTTGTTTTGTTTCTACTTATGTTTACGGTTCTATATAACAAGTGTCATATCGCTTTAGGATTTGGTTATATTATATATAACGGATATATTACATGCTACCATACAATATGATCATTTCTCCGTGAAGTTCTAAGTTATAATTTCGCCGTTATCATATACCAACCATCTCAACTAATTTTTTTTTAGTTAGATTGTTCGCGTTTTTTGAAATTTAAAAAAGGATTCATTCTACCAATTCTGAATATCATTTTTAGCTTACTCATTATTATTTTTAAAATTGTTACCAAAAAAAGAACACTTGTTTTACATAATTATGTTCAGTAAAGATTTTTATTTGTTTTTTTATTTTCAGTATAGTAACAAATTCAGAATACAACTTAGAATAGACTTATACTTATAAGATTAGTTTAGTTCAGTAACATGGTTCAAATAAATCACAATTTATACGAACATGTCTAACGACGTTAAGAGGATCAACTTTGATACACAAAAAACCTTTGTGACTCGTTTACTTGTATGATACTTTTCAATGGAATTATCAAAGGTTCAAAATGTTTGTTTACAACAAGAAATCTATTGAAAATAGAATCTAAATATGATAATTTGAACAATACTTTTTGTAATGTTTGTTTTGCTAGACTCCCTCTGAAATAATAAATACATATTACTGTCTCACGCATACAATGTATTTGAAAAGCGGTGGGACGTGGGAACTTGATGGATGTGAGGAAGACGAAAGAAGTAATAACATAAATAAAATTGTTCGTGATAAATAATAGCTCATTTTAAGAAAATAAATAGTTAATATTTACATTTTTAGAGAAGTAAACTAAAATATATTTTGGCGATAAAAATACTAACCTTTCCTCTGTGTGTCCACGTGATTGTGTTGGGAGGTTCTGGCGTATGTCTGACTATACAGGTGAGGTTTATTGTCGACCCTGCATAGATAAAGAGGTCTGGGCCCCCAAGGATTTCCGTCTCTGGTTCTGTACAGAAAGACTCATAAAAATGTCATACAATTACATTACTGATTTTATATTTATGGGACGAGTTTCAAAGGGTTAAACGTGATGACTTTTTATTTAGAAACTTTAACTAAAAAATTTAAAATATTAGAATAAAATTAATCGAAACCTCAATTCCTTACAATTTTTATTCTTGATATTTTTTGTTCGTTAATAATAAAATATAACAAGTAAATGCTTTCAAAACAATAATAGGATTATAGTCAAATGAAAGAAGTAGTTTATGATTGTCTTAATTTTCAAAATTGATATTTGACAATAACCGATAATTTTACCAAAATTGTATTAGGGAAAACCCAAAAAGGGACTGTAAATGGATATTCTCCAATTCTGCCAAACGGTTAATAAGGCCCTTCATAATTAAGCTGTATTTACACGTACCTTGTCTTAATTACAAGATCAACCTGAATTTACTCAGTGAATACATTAGAAATTGCTTGATTATTTTATTATATTCCATTAGAGAGGGTTCTAAAATAGTTACTTATGGTGCGACACTGGCTGACACAGTTTTTTTATTGACAAAAAAAAATTTAAAAATAATGATGATCACATTTCTGCAATCACAACTATAGGTTTTTGGTTGGAGTTTTTAGCTTATTGTAGTTTTTAGAAAGAGGGGATTATATGTTAGTGTGTATATAAAGCTTTATTTATTTTTACAATTCCGTTTTATATTGTTTTTTTTTTAAAGAAACATATCTCAAGTTATTGTCAGAAGCACTCAGCGTCGTACTCTTTAACTAAATTTCCAGGGACATGATGTTCATAAATATGGTAACATTTTATGTCATGAATTATCAGCACAATTGAGTTACTTTGACGAGAGTTTCAAACGAATGAATAAAATATTTAGGAAATTATGTGTGGTTTTAAATATGTTAATAAAGTCGCTGTATTTCATTTACTTTTATGAATGTTAAATATGAATCATGAAACGAATGAGTTTAGAAAAGCGTATTGGCCTTTAAGTTACGTAGTTTACTTTAAAACATTGTATGTATGTGTGCAAATTAGACGATGTGAACATTTTAAACATATGTAAGTATATGTATGTAAGTATATAATATTGATTGCCGCTATCCCAACCATTAATTACTATTACGTATCTAAGGCTAAAAACGAATTTAACCGAAGAATTCCGTAAATAACCGAATCGTATAGATTATGTAGTATATTGTTCAAAATACTAGGTAGACAATAATCTCATAAAACAATTCTCGAGTACAATTCCTTAACCCACACGGTTGGAAGAACTTTGTTTTTCTTACAAAGTTATATCAAACTATAAGATAATAGAATATTGGGTAAACTTCAAACGATTTGGTTTGTTAACATAATAAGCGTGAAATTGTTGGGTCTTTTCGTAGTTATCAGAATTATGTCTACGAAGGTTTTCCAATATTAATAATAATTGCGATTTGACTTTTACTCGAATATCATTTATATTTGTTAGTTTCATATGTTCAGTTTGAATCACAAAAATAACTATATATTTATATGAAATATCTGAAATTTTCATACGATATATAGATGCATCAACTTCATTCATTTTCATCATTACACAATCATCTTCATCACTAGATTGTCTGTTACATAAAACGATTTGAGATATGGCGATAATTACTAAATTATATGTCTAAAATTGTCTAGCTCAAAGCTTCTACTTAATTTAGATAAGCACTTCGTCTAAATGTACATATTATTCAATTAAACGCCTGTTCCATTTTAGTGTTAATTATACATATTACTATAGATCAAGTACTAGAGATATTTTAGCTAAAATCTAAGAGGTTGAGAGCGAAGTTTTACGCTTTATTTTATGTTAATAAACCGCGTAAAGATAAAATTTCATATATGGAATTAAAACGGGGTATTTAAAACATAAAAATGGTAACAACATAAAGTTAATTAGGTTTTAAAATGTTGGCAACACTGTTTAATGTTGTGTAGATTATTGTAAATAGTAAATAAATTCAATCAATAAAGGGTACACTTAATTTTTTGTGTTTTCTACGCACGTACGTGTATGGCTTTATCACAGTGTTTAAAGTATCTCAAAGTTTATTATTAATTTATTTCAAAGTGATTTCTCTTTTTTATTAAATCAATTGTTTTTTTAACCTATGTAAAAAGCTGAAGATCTTACCAACTATATTTAGATACACAGGATGACCCATAGGTGGTGTTGTTGATATTTGACACTCGTATTGTCCGGAGTCCCTTCTCTGCGGGCTTCTTATCCTCAACGCCCACTCCTCTGATCTCGGCTTGTGTTGTGCTTCGAATCGTTGATCTGATGTGTATGTGTATCGGCCTACTGTCAGTAAGTGGATGTCACGATGACGAACCCATGATACCTGGTTACAATATTATGTATTTGAGAGTCTACGGGAGAATTTCCTTTGACAATATAATAATTAAATCCTTAAAACAATTGGTTATAGTTAAAATAAAAACGATTCATATTTTTTTCTTTTGTTTATTTTTTGTTTAATATCTATACTAAGTTAACACTTCCCTCTTATGCATTGACATATCCAAAGTACATATGGAAATTTCTGAACGCCAATAAAAGTGTCACGAAAGTAAGTGAACATTAAATCGGCAAAGAAATTGAAAAGGACTTCCTCGGAAAATTTATGGTTTACGAGTCACTTAATGCCCTTGATTACTTTATAATTCAATTAATATAAGTCACCTCACTACGCGCGAGTCACAGCATTACAATTATTCCCGCGAAACTATATATATATATACCTACATAACACACACATATATGTATGTCTTATAAGAAACAAATCCGAGTATAGGAATATAATAAACCGTATACTCGTATACCATTAATACTCTGTATGATGAAAAACGTTTCTGAAAGAATTTGGAATAATGACGAAATTAAAAAGGAAATGTTTGATTTTTAATTTTAAAACAACTCTTAAATTAAAGCACATCGCCTTTTTAATTATAGTCTCCATTTACAAGTAAACTTGTATTTTGTTTCAGGAGTGAACAAAGAGAAATCGTGGGCTGAGAAAATTTATAAGCGTAGGACTTTAATTTTATTATTAAACTAGACTGTAATGGAGGTTATTCTATTTTATTAAATACTAGCAGTTGCCCGCGACTACGTCTGCGTAATAATGAAGATATAAAGTACTGTGAAGTTTAAAGATGTTTCATATTTCAGCCAACAGAAAATACCTTCCACACCCCTGTTGCAAAATCTACTAACTGCCTCTCCGTCAAATTTCTAGTTTGTAGCAAAAAAATATACAAACCTGCGAGATCTCTTACAACTCCCTAATCTGGCCCTGTTGCAAAATCAGTACTTTAAACTACCTCCCTGTCAAATTTCATCTTTGTATGTTAACTTAAAATAAATTACAATGTGAACTTAAAATAAAATGAAATATATCTTAAAAAACAATTGAAAAACTGACAGCACATTTGCCCGCCAAAATTAGGCACAGACTTCGAATTGTGTGAACTTAAAATAAAGTGAAATACAATATATCTGGCTGTATGGGCTCGATCCCTTTGCCTTAAAATGGAACAAAAAAAAAAAAAAAATATCATAGACATCGAATTGTGTGAACTTAAAATGTAATATTTCTTAAAAAGAAAACAATTGAAAATAATTCTATAGCCTATGTTCATCAGGGATTTTTTACGATTCTAATGGTAAAAGAATTTTTCAAATCGGTCCAGTAGTTTCGGAGCCTATTCAATACATACAAACAATCAAATGTTTCCTCTTTATATAATAGTATAGATAAAATCTATTTATTCTTGTTAATAAAATATTAAAGAATAACATTTTTAGTTTTGATTAGATTTTGAATCGATCACATGAGAATAATAATAATTTTTTTGGTAAAATATTTACTCTTTCGAGGATTGCAAATAATCTTTGTACTCCTTGACGGCATTAAATTTAAAAGAAATATATGGCACGTAGATATGTGTAGGTTTGATGTCTTATTAGATTCAATATTGTATTTTTAAAATAGATAAAATAAAAGTCGCGTTTTCAGAAATGTAGGACATTAATATCACTGTGTCCCAACCCTGTCAAAACGTATAACTTTCAAAGTCTGCTAAGAAAGTTTCTTGTTTCCGTGTCCTGAATTTTGATCGGTCATAGTTTTTTTTTTTCTTTCGATAAAAACATCCCAAAAAGTTACTAAATAAAGATGATTTCAAATTTGTTATTGGAACAAATTTCCGAATAGTTTGTATTTATCGGATTATAACTTAGACATAAGGCATAATAAATGTTAAGAAAGAAAAATGTATATATTGTGTATTGAAAAACACTAGTACTTTACGAGTTTTATGCTGTCTACTGTCTCGTTTACTATGATTAATCTAATCCAGCGGTTCTCAAACTATTTTGGCGAAGAAAAAACCCTAATATAAAATTAAAAAACTGATCTATATAATCATATTGCAATGTCATATTACGTAATATTTATACATACATATAATTATGCACGTACTGCTTTTAAATTGGATGTTGGAATATTTAGATATAACCTTATAATCTCCCTTTGGTAGGTATTTTTTGCAGTATTTCCCCTTAAGGCTCCGCGGGTGCTTTTAAGTCATTGTGGTCGTAATTTGAAATTATTTAAATCATACTTGCGTATATACAATGTCAAATCTCTTAAAATAACAAATAGTACTGTTTTTATAGCATATAATAAAAAATCTCGTCAGCCATCTCGTGAGTCAAAAGAAATGCCGTTCCATACCTTTAATATTTTTAATTACACTATAACCCTATTGACATTCGTCACTTAAGAACACATTACCACAAAGCACTTAAATTTACTTTACAAGAGATTGGATTACAAGTTGTTTATTCTGTTGAAAGTGAGAGACCGATTTTGAGCAAAGTAAATAAATTCTGTTATTCAAACGAAGAACTGAAAGTAGAATTATAACAAACAATTTTATTTTTTATGTAATAACTGTTTTATGTAATAAAATATTAAAAATATTAAATTTTTATGCAGATTCGAACATATCAATCCGTTACGTGGCAGAGTTCAAAATAAGACTTCCGGTCGAAATAAAATATTAATATTTAATAAAAAATTAAAATATTGTATTTATTCCCTTAATAGTAGTGTATAAATTGATAAAGGATGATTATTATTTACACACGATCTTTATATTTAATTTAAAATTCCTTTATAATACGTGCAAAGCTGAGCTACCCTAGTCCAATACTCGAATCTTCTAAGTAACCTATGACGCAAGCAAATATTATTTTGTACAATTTATTAACTAAATTATTACTTCTGCAATACTAAGAAAAACTATCAAGACATTGTCGGATTATCACAATCAAAACAAACGCGATATTTAGTTGCATCATCTGTTATTTAAATTGGTTCTTTTTTCAAAACAATTACGAAACAGTCTCTGAACACAATTTTAAGTTAGACACAGCCGTCATCACGTGGGAATATTCTGGACACACGACTACTGCAATAAGTTTATACTTTGACACTCGCTTGAAATTTATAAACAAACTTTTACAAAACAAACAATTTATTACATAGTAGTCTTTGAGTTTCTGCTTTATATTTATTTGACTGTGTTTTTATTACATTTTATTCTGTTATATATTAACGTTTATTTATTTGTATGAATCAGTCTTTATCGACAATAATAAATAAATAGTATATTACGCAGGTTAATTAGATACTACATTTGTTCTACATTAACGAATTAATATTTAATTATAATAAAAGCCTAAACCCTTTTCAACTTTCTCGTTAATTATTGATAACCTAATATTAAATTAAGATCAATTAAATCAATTATTTAAAAGACATTTTGCGGCTTATACTTCATTATATTGATTTAAACTGCAAAAAGTATTTTAGATTAACCAAATCACATTCGCAAATAACAGTGGAAGTTATTTATACATTGTTAAGTATTAATCGTAAACACACTAAAGAAGAAACTGAATAAAGTTGTTATGCTTACGTTATAAGTCCAATGAACTAATTTGATTTAGTTAATCACTGGTGCTCTTCGTGATACGACGTGTTTGGGGTTTTAATTAAATTGACTTTATTTGAATTCGTTTGTGCATCTACTATTAAGAAAATAAATGACGCTGGCCGTGAATAACTCGCATATTTCCTTTGTCATGGCTTATATATAGTAGTATTTGTTTCAAAACAATTGAATCATACTCACAGTTCTATTTTGTAAATTTTTGACTTTACACAGTAATATGACTGGATGGCCAACGAGCCCGGTGACATTGTGAGGTGTGCTGGGATCGAAGTACGGAGCTCCAGGTAACTGAGGCCAATCTTCTAAAAATTCAGCTCGAAATCTCTTTGAAGACTCCGATACTGTGTTTTGGTCACGTGGACGCGGGTTGCCGCTGTCTTGTCTGCACACTGAAACAATTTTTTTAAAACTTAACTGGTGCTTTAGACGATTGATATGAATAATAGACACGGTTGATATCCGCAGACATTTCTCACTGGCTGTAATCGCCTCCGACACACTAGTATAACTTCTTTATTCTCATTTTATTTGTGATTTTTTAAGGTTAAAGGTTGTAAAACATTGAAATGATTAATAGAAGAAACTATTTATTACACAAAATGGTACATAGACGAATTTAATACCATTGATATCATCTACTATTTAATATTTTCAAGTTACTTAATCCAGTGTCGCTGGTGTATCAAATTAATAAACAAATAAATGACAATCAGGTAAAGGCGGTCGAATGAGAAAGGAAAAACAAATGAAATTTACATAGATTATGTTCTAATAGCTATTATTATGTATATAAATAAGAATAATATATAATCCATACTAATAATAATCCTTACGTATAATAACATAATTCATTTCCTCTATTCCGGCGTACAGAAGTGCTATATCATGTTTCAGAACAAAGCTGGAAGGATAGAGGAAGTACAGCGGTAGAAACCTCACGTGATGTTATGTATTGCATTGTTTAATTTGCTTGTATCACTGTATACACTAGACAAGATACATCTCGTCATAAACGAGTACGATTAATATGCATAGGAAAACTGATCACAATTTTTATTATAACTCAAGTTGTGAATGTGTTCCGTTTAAAACAACCTACGAACGGAGACAATTGTTACTGCAGAGAGATCTTACTAGGAGAAATTATGAAATGAAGTAATATGTATTGGAAAGAAGCAAATTTTCAATCTATTTTGAGAAATTTTGCGTTTTACTATACTTCTGTCAAATAACGTTAGAAATCAACAGATAATAACAAATATCCAAGCTCAATACTTCACGTTTTGGATTACTTCACAGGTTGGTCATTATCGACCATCATCAATATGCCTACCACTCTTTACTAAATCTTATTCGTATTGAATTAATTCCATTAAGAATATATTTGTATTCTTAATAGAATTATTTTATGTAACATTTTTCGTAGAAATTTTCATTTCCGCAATAATATGCATGTTACGTCAACGTTCTTTTTATTGCTTGTCTTTTTACATCAAATATTATGATACTCATATACATGCAAACAAATATTTACAACATGAAATATCATATTATAGAATATGTTTTACTTTAAGAAATTGAATTTAATTTATTTATTAATTGAATTTAAGAAATGCATCTTAATTTTGTATTGGCGATTGCGGTGTATGTGATAGAGTTAAAAAATAAATGAATATAATTATGTTTTAAAAAAAACAACACAATATTGTGAATGCAGATTTGTTTGTGAGAAAAAATCATTAATCACTTAAGTCTACGAGTGTATATTGGAATTGGTGAACAAAATTAATGGTCCCTGATGATCAGATTAAAAATTAATCGTCTTATCGCGCTAAAGACTTGCAGAAGGAAATGGTCTGGAAAATGAAATGTTCTCTGTGGAGACATAAATCTCAATTGTCAGCCAAAGCTTGATTAAGTGTTAAATTTTAAATTATGATCCAGGAGCTTCTCGAGGCCGGCTCTCCTTTTATTATGGCTAGCGTTTTATTTACAATTTTTGATATAGCCATAGAACGTAAATATGTTTGATTATTTCTCACTTTATTATTATGGTTCCGTGATAAAATATCGCCTTTATGTTAAACGATTATTCACTTCTGAAATTACTTTGTGAGTTGTTTTTTGTGAACGTAACAAATTTCGATAATATTTCCAATATATAATTTGTGAATAATGAAAATTTATTGAGAATTGAATTATTTGATGTCATCGGCATAACGCTCTTTGATCAAATTGAAAAATAATTACAATTTTATTCTTCAATAACTTAATAATAAATAATAAAATTCTTTTATACTTACACGAAGAAAATTAAATTTTATATTTCATTTGTACAGGAGCTGGTTTATTCATTTCAATAAATTATTGCGTTCTTATAAAATGGGGTTTATTATATTCAGTCAACCATGGATATAAAGTTAAACTCGAACTGCAATAAATATATAGATTCCATGACAAAAAAACAAAATAGAAACGTATAATTTTCAAAACAGAATGAATTTTAAAATTCGATCAAATTTCTTCTAATTTATCTGCTATTATCCAGCCTGATAGCAAATTACAACGTAGAAATTCTATTTGTTACTTGAAACATGATATTTGATGAAAAATTCATAATATATTGTTTTATTTTTAACTTGTATTGAATAACGTATTCATATCCCAACGCTACTGTTTGGTTTGTCCACAATACGACTGGTCTTAATAAATGTTAGTATATGAAGTTTATACGATATTTTTGTTAGTTGAAAACAAAACCGAAACTATGAGAAATTGTATTTGAAAACAATAGATTTTTCGAACAAATGAAATAAATAAATATATATACATACACAATACGCTGACCCCAATCTAGTGTAGTAGAGTATTAGGACAAGTATAGCATAAATCTACAAGCCCCAGACCCAAAATAAATACCAGTTTAATCCAATAACATTTTTTTTAACATATTGCTAACTGCCAGTACTAAGTAGTAAATCTAAATTAAATTGCAGTATAAGCCACGAACGCGTTCAAGGAGTAATGATAAACCAGATGGAACACTAACGTACTGAATAATTCGAATTAAAATATTGATTTATATAGTAGAGCTACTGTGTGTTCCTTGTGCAAAGAGATCTGCTATGATTTTATATTAGAATTTTGGGATAAAACTTAATATAACCTGTATAAGAGTGTATAAGTTCATTGTATATACTATGAATTATTATTCACTATGCAAATTGTAAATATTAAACAAACGTCTTTATTTTAATTTGAAGGTAAAAGAACACATTTTGTAACAACAATATTATCTAAACGTAATTGCAATTTAGGGTGAAGAGAGCTCTTTTTTACGGGCCATAAAGTGTGAATTTGTTAACATTAAAAATGTAAAAGTCAACAACCATTTTTTCATATTTATGTTGGAATTTATTTTATTTTTATTCACATTCTTCTGACATTTGCTAATAATGTTCCACACCTTCACTATAGTATACTGAATTAAAACAGTTCTTAATATTATAATTGTATTAGAATAAGTATTAATACTAAACCCCTAAAAGCATTTTAAATTACAATTTAGTTAAATTTTTAATACGTATTGTATACAAAAACAAAACAATTGTAAATATTTCCTTTCAATATACAGTCATAAAATAATTAGTTATCAGGTTATGTTTTTAAGCATACAACAGTATACATACTTTTCGCAACTTTATAAATATATGTCGACGACATTTTAATAAAAATATTATGAATTTTAACCCGTCTTTTTTCACTTTTTGTGACGCTGTTATTACTATGCGTTTTATGAGTGCAATTCATATTAAACAAGTAAAGTATACAATCCACGGAGGCGTAGATACATAAACATCATGGGTGGAAATAAAGAAAATAGTTCTAAAAGTAATTCTATTGTTTCAGCTTACTTTCAACTTCACTTTTTGATATCAAACTATCAAATATTATACGAAATATGCTCACCGATTATGAAAGAAAGAAACTGTACTGTGAAAAGACAGACGGCTCCACCTCTCCCCATGGTACTGACGCGACCTCAACCTCGTCTTCTGTGCCTGTTATGCCCTTTCAGCGAGGTCATTGCTCCTGAAAAAGAAAAAAACAATAACAGCCTTTTATTCATCGCTTTAGAAATGTCAAGGGATACTCGTGAAGCAGAGACGGTGAGCTTTTAGCTGAAATTTTATATCAAAAAACAATTTTTAGTGCCTTATAATATTCATTTCATGTTTTTATAGTTTTACGAATAAATACGTGAACATTTTCGGTTGAACGTTGTAACGTTTTATGTCGTAAAATCATGATAAAAGTAAGTATAAAGCGTAAGAGATAAGACATCTTTTAGTATGAAAATGTATATTCAAGAATACACGGTTTGTTACCTCCGCGAAAAAAATGCTTCCTAATGGTTATGTCCTTGAAAATTATTTTATAATAACCGCGGTCTTTAACTTGGTAAAGACTTGACTTGACTTATACTTATACAGCTGAGAGACTGAAAATCATATGAGGCCTTAATATCGATATATTTACTACATTTTATTATTTAGTAGTACCTATGTTATTGCCTTTGGTTATTGAAATTGAATTTTCGGGAATGTGATGACTTTTTACGGCTCACTATTGTGTTAATTTTGATTAATTTAAAGTTTAAAAACGTCGGGTTAAAATAATTTATATTAGTTATTGTTGTAATGTTGTCTTAGGGTATTCACAAACATGATAAGTATTGTTATTTATTGATTAATATTTACGTTGTGTTATTGAAATGATTATTCCAATGGGTAGGCAGAAAAGATATGTACTATGAATACACACAATATGTAGGTATATTAATAGGATACGAAATACGTTAGAACAATATGTCACATTAATAAGGTAAAAAGTAACACAATGTAGTAGCTAACTATTAAAGCGTAATTCCGTTCCCTTTCAGGAAGGAGGTAACGAATGAAACAATTTGTTGGCATCGTCTGTGTCGGGCTCATTCCAATTAGTGATCATTCTTGGACCACTTTTCAATCAATTTAACAATTTGCTTGTCCAATTCTATATAATTCCATTTCTAAGTAAAATAATTTCTAGATTTAATTCTTTTTCATTTAAAATTCATTCTTTATTTAAAATAATTAAACGAGGTCTAATAAAAGTTGATCTTTGTTTGATACTTATCGAAGTCTACAAGTATCAACTATTTAATTGCTTTAATTAATAAAGTTAAAGACTATTATTAAATTGATAAAGTTCAACAAAATATATCCAGTAAAAATATACCAAATTCATTTTACATGATAATCATAATAGAAGCAACAATATTCTCTGATTACGAACAAAGTTAGATTTACTTCAATTTTGTGTTGTGTTTATGAATACTGATGAGTAAAAATCAATTAATTGTTTCATCCAATATGATCAGTTGGCTACTCTTTAATAAAAATCGATTTGATAAAAATATGAAATTGAATTGAAATGGATTGAAAATAATTTATGAGCATAGGCCCTATAGACGTGCACTTTCTCATTGTTAGATTCTACCATGGCTTCGAAAAGGCGTATGACGAAAAGAAATTCTACAAGAAACTTATCAATTATAGCCTTTTGATTATTGATTTACGGACATTTCATGAATAATAATCTGTAGCTATCAAGTACCTACGTAAAAAATATCTGTAGTTTTAATAACGAACAAAATTAAATTCTCTCTGAAATCAATCAATCTCTCCTATTTGCAACTGTAGAACAGGTACGTTTCCCATTCGATGTACGCAATTAATCTTTATTGCAAATTTATCAGTGTCGTCTGTTTTATGGTTGATATATCGTTTTATTCTTTTCGTTCAAATATGTATAATGTAATTTATTAGGAGTAAGCTAAAAATAGAACAAACTATGTACAAATAATTATAATTTACACTTTTGACTGGCTCTAATGCGATTAATTTGTTCTTTCATTTAATAGGTTAATGTACAAAACTCTTATTATCTGGCATTCAGACTATGTGTGTCGCCGACCGATTATTATGACCGATTGCCGTTACAATAACTAAGATTTCAATAAAAATTGAAACGCAATCGAATTGTGATCGAATTATTTTCAAGAGTTTATTACTGTTATTATATTGAACGAAACATGTGACGAGGAAGATTCAGCTGTTCACTTAGTACTAATACAATCTGCATCTAAAATTGGCATATATATTTAGAAACCCATGAATAGTGATGTATGACATGAGATTGGATAACTGTTTCGTGCATAGGATAGAAATGTACGAGTACATTAAGTAAATATATTTTTCTATATTGTATATGTTTATTTGAACGTAACAATGTTGCATTTAATAAAAATCCTTTTAAAGTAATGTTACGACGACGAATTTACGAGTTAGAACATATTTTTTCTTTTATTTGCTTTAACACGTCGACCTATTTTCTGTATTTACCAACTTAATTAATTAGTTACCACTCTTTTTAATGCTGATGGAGATTTCTAGAAGATTCGGGTATACTTGATTGCATGTCTAAGTCGGCTACAATTGAATACTTTTTTTTGTTGAAAAATGAATGCACTAGACCAGTGAAGAATAATATGAACCACGAAGTATTTCCCACTAGACGCGTAAACAAGATTGATGGAGAATGTAGCTATTCATCATACTTGTGGTTTACTTCCTGTGGCAACTCCCAGCGAGCGAACCATTCTGATAAATAGAAACGTGCTCCAATTTATCAATTATCTGAGCTTTCCCGCTGTTCTGATACACTTTATATGTTTCGCGACTTTCTGCTTTTGTTGCTTTGTTACTAAGCAACTTTGGATGTTATATATTGTTTTTACTACAAAGTATTATTGCAAATTAAGGACATTACATAACTCGGTCCAATGCCCGTAAAACAAAAAGTCTTTTAAATAAAAAAAAATACTTATTTATATTCAAAATTACATATTATTAACATATATTAAATTTACTTGCTATGTACGTGTCTATGTACTACATGTGACTACATAGCTACTAGATTTTAAATCATATAATACTGCTAAATAGAAGTAGTCTTATTAAAAAACAAGTATTATCTGAGCTCGTAAAACCAAGCATGTGCCTCAGATTCTCTTATGTAAGTAAATCATGGCTTCATATTGAATGGAGCTAATTACGAAACTCAGCTTCAGCTAATAATTTAACATTTATTAATTACCTTTCCAATGCATGTCTAATTCAAATTTAATATCATGATCAATTTATGTGTTCATTAGAACTAATTTCAATACGTAAACCTGAAAATTGTTAATTAATTAGGAATTCCGTAATGTAAAATTTATAGCTGAATTATTTATAAGAATGTTGTTATTTATATAGTCACTAATTTATATGATTATTTGAGCGGTTTATTATCGCATATATTTCATTAAGTAAATCCTACGATTCGAAAACTTTGCAGCCATGAAGTAAATTCTTGTCATTTTTTAAGCTAATTTTTTAAATAAAATAACGTCTTCCAACCAAATAAAAAAAGGTTTAATCAATGACACAAACTTTTAGTAGCAAAAGAGACATTAACATGGGAGATAATAAATTAGTAATAAATATACACCAACTGTAAAATTAGCCTTCATAGTATTATTTATAGCTTAACCAAATGTGCCAGCACCCGATGCTTAGGTGCTTTGCCGACGAAGAAAACAGACCTAATAACTGCAAATAGGGTTAGAAATTTATGTCTCTAACCCGCATATATTGCCGCAACCACATACACGCTGTGTCCGATGTACGTTAAGCTGGAAGTACCAGCAATTTAATTCTTCCTATTAGAATAAAATGCGATAAATTTAGCGGTAGTAGTAAATAAAAATCCGAAGGTACTTAGTTCAGAACAAATATTTATTCAGATTTATATTTTTCCAGATCTTATTTTAAAATTAAGACATTGTGTATATCAGAACACATTTCTATGTGACGAAAAAAAATAAAAATAAAAAAGGGACATAAAAATGATGAAAAATAGTCATATATTTTCATGTCTTCTAACAATGGCACTAGAGGTAATAAAATGGAAATAAACGAAATCAATTATAAATAGTCAAACTATTCTGACGATTACTATATCCTTTTGATTTATGCATACCTAACAAACCATTAGTTAGTATTTGTACAACATAGACCATTGAATCATCCGGAACTTTCTGAAACTTCTGTACATGACACGAAAGCGAAATGATTTCATTACTTTGTTGAGTTCTAGATTGTGTTATAGATAAATATCAATAAAGATAAATTAACCAATAACAGTAAATAATAAATAGAATTTAAATTGGTTTTTGTAAAGAACATTTCCTGATTCGAGTTTTGTTTGTAATACGCCTACATTCGCTCAACAAAAGAAGGAAATGATTTGTGTCTTATTTTATGTCTTTGTAATAATAACAATGAGTATGTTTTATCATTTCTAAAAATAATTTGAAGTTTGACAGTAAATGCTAATAAGCTAAGGGTAGTT
Source organism: Tineola bisselliella (assembly GCA_028551675.1). Taxonomy (NCBI): domain Eukaryota; kingdom Metazoa; phylum Arthropoda; class Insecta; order Lepidoptera; family Tineidae; genus Tineola; species Tineola bisselliella. Next base: position 48,155 of record JAPWLS010001728.1, on the reverse strand, counting down.
TTTAAAATCCAGTGAAATGAAATGAAATGAAAATCGTTTATTAGCATAGGCACTAAAGGCGTGCGCTTGCTCATCGTTACACTCTACCGTGACTTCGGAAAGGCATATGGCGAGAAGGATATCACAAGAAACTCGTCAATCATAGCCTGTACATAAAGTAATAATAATAAAAAAAAAACTGAATTTTAATTCAGAAAAAAAATGAATAACAGTGTTTATATTGTTGATGTTTCAAGGTTTTTTATAAGCTTTGTAAATTAGTTTTATGTTAAGCTTAAATACCTAAGCTAAGATTGTAATGTTACATTATATTAGTAGATAATTTTGGAAGACAATCATTACTGGGACTGTCACATTGACAGTTCATATTATTTTCGCGAAAAAACTTTTTCCTAGAATGAACTGTATAGTGCTCAAGCTCAGGGAATCTCTTTGTTCCCAAACTAGTCTTGGCATGATCTTAAGGCGATGGAAGTCAGCCAATTGAGATAGCTTTCCAGCGCACTTAAAGATATATAAACCTAGTTATGGTATTACAAGATGAACCCGCACAATATACTTATATACATCACGTCTCAGTTTTATTTTCTTGTTATCCAAAACTTTAAATGGAATTTTAGATACTTATTTTCGTTCCTATTCATCTATTTTATATATACTATTATATGTACAGTTATACTATTATATACTAGCAGTCAAGTCGCGACGTTTGTATGGAAAAAGTATACTTCTTAAATGCAGCTATCCCACTATACCTTGGAATTTCTCTTATAATTCCTTTCATCGCTATACTATATATGATATCTCTTACCCTAATAAAATATCCTAATATATGATATAAACAAACAAAGAAATAAACTTTAACTCAGTATATTGTTCGATTAAGTTCGCATTTTCATTAGAACCAGAGTTGCGGTATTTATAACACAAAAATACATGTTTGAAACGACTGACTAAGTCTTAAACTAAGTCTACAACTAAAAGTGAATACGTTTTTAATTTTGTTTTTATTTAAGTACAATTCAGAAGATTATTTATGCGACAGCAATTAGGACACTCGTTGCAGTATTTGCAATGCAGGTTTCGTGTGCGAATTTCTACATTACTTTTTAACAAATGCAACGTGTAATCAATAACTTCGCATTTCTGTTTGAAAGTTTCAATTTTATTAGCGAGTACTTATTCTTTTGATTGGTTCACCGCTGTGTACCATTTGAAATTTTATAATTTAATTTAATTTTGGAATAATGTGAAATTTGATCATAAACTACTCATATAATCAAGAAATGTCTAAGCAGAAGTTAGGTCCAATAAATATAATTAGTGTACCTATCTAATTTTTTTTCACAATTAGGATCATAATATATATTTTTGAATAACATATGTTTTTCTATCACTACAATTCGTACGTAAGTTCACATATAGCATAGAATTGTCCATATCTACGTATAAAAGAAAAGAAAAGTAGCGACAGAAAAGGTCGATTTCGATTTGTGTCACATGAGTTTAAAAAGAGATTTTACGAGGCAGAGAGATAGGTCATGTAAAGAAAGAGCCAGAGAAATGCAATATCGGGATGCGCTGTGAGCGTACGACTCTTGAAAGGTGTTAAACTTTATTTGCAAGGAATTTATGGAAAAACTACGTACTACTATATCTTGCAGTTTGTCTTAGAATAAATAAGTATATACACATATACATACTTAAACTAGTGTATCTGGCATTATGGGTATCAGATAAGAGCAATAAAAAACAATTGATTTCGAAACAAATGCAATCAATATTTATAAATACGGTAAATGAATCCTGCATCTCTACGTAGCAGATGACACGTTAAGTAAAGTCTGTTAGAAGTAGGTAATTATTAAAATGTTTTCATACATACATTTAATTATATTAATTAACTATCTACGCAATACTAAGAGATCTTTCATTTGACGAGATTACACTTGAACATAATAGACTAATAATTGTCATTGAAATTTACTACATTTCAAAGGAGTTTATAAATTAGTAATAATCTTTATTACTAATAAGAGATTGACATTTTACAGTTTTTTTTTTGTTTTTTGAATGAGGAAATCTATTTCATAGGCCTACGTTTTAGTGGGGGTATACCTATTAATTTTGGTATTAATTTATATTGTTATTCCGTATCGTAGGTGGTAATTATACAATATATTATCACCATGGGAGTCTGCAACACACTATTAATAATTCAAGTTCGTATTTTCAGGTACAACGTCTACTGATATCAATTCGGTTATAACGCTAGGTTGAATTAGTTTTTGTAACCCCAATAATAGTGGTTGAAATTACATTTTAACGTTAAAACTTGGGGAAAGTGTCTGTGGATGTAGAACTATGAGTGGAAGAAGCGACTCATGCGGTCGTGATAAAATTTCCCAATTATCTATGTGGTTTTACAATGAATTTAGATGAAACTTTTAAAATTGGATTGTCTTTTGATTATATTTATATTGTAGAGTTATATATACATATATATATTTTGGTAAATTTTACAGTAAATATTTCGAATAAAGCTACGAAATATAATTTTATATTATTTAAATCCGTAGTGCTAAAAGTTTTGCGCATCATTGCCATAGCTACTTCTTTTAAATTAGTCAAATGATCGTAAATAACTTCACACCCTACTACTAATTAACTTTAATTAATAAACTAATTAATTATTTGCATTGCGGTGTTGTCTTATGTTATTCGCGAATGTGATTTACCTAATTTTAAAACGGGCTTTTCTGCTTACTATTGCGATTGTTTTAATTATTTTTAACTTTTAACATAGTTAAATAATTTACATAATTTTCGTAGTGACACATATTTTTGAATTAAATTTAATTAAAAAATAGAATGCAAAAACAAATTTAAATTCAAATATATTTATTTGCCATAAATATGGTTAGTAACATAGGTCTTAAAGTAGTGTTAGTAGTATCACATACTTTACACATTGTATATGGCATGCAAATAATACAATACAATCAAAATTTACTATGTCAAATTAAATTAAAACCTACGGAATGTCGCTCATAAATTTCCCAATTTAATGATAGTACTTATTTATTATAAATAAATTGAGATTCTAGAAACAATCGGTTTTGTTTAAACGATTCAAGGAAAGCGTATAAAATACTAGTAAAAAGATATGGGTTCTAAACTACAGAGATAAATGTTCGGTTGAGAGCGGGTGAATAATGAATGAAATAAAAGGTGAGAATCGCTTTACTGGAGAATAAGCCATAAACTTAGATACATGCTTCAAGTTCAACTTTATGTAACTTATTTTATTGTCCTACTATATCTATTTTAATTTTATTTAGGGCTTCTACGCCTAGATTACGTCCCATTGCTTGATAATTTACAATTGTATATATTGTAATCCGGCAAAATCTTAAAGAAACTAAGTCAATTCTTTCAGAACTATGAGTTCTTCTATAGGATTTTTTTATCAATTGATTAATAATTGTTTATATAGATACGTAAATTAGATGTCTAGGCGAAAGGTCAATTTTTTAAATTTATTTTTATTAATAAAAGACGGTTTTACTTAATTATATAAATGCTTATAGAATGAAAATATATATTAGAAATAAACTATTTAGTTGATAAATTAAAAATAATAAATAGACATGCAAATTAAAAAAAAAATTAATAAGAAAATTAATTTAATAAAAAAAACTTACTATAATCACGTTTTTATCATTTTTATAATATATACTCCGATAAAATCACTATAAGTAATATACCATATATGTATGTATCAAACACTTATATAATAAAGTACACAAATAAAACTTCATTTATAATTAATTTAAAATATAATAAATATTCCAAAAATAATCTCTTTTTAATCGTAAACAAAACCACACACTTATAATGGGTCAAATAACTAAAATACAATAGTTCGTAATTGTTGAATACGAAAAATTCGCGCCGTTTCTCTCGTTTCAAAGATCGCACACGAGCGCCGTACAAGTTTGTATGAGAGTAACTGAGAGTGGCTGCAGCGTATCGCGCAAGCGTCACCATGCGCCATCGTATAAGTCCTGCATCCAAGATTCATTAATTTGGTCTCAATTAATACGGAGCAATACAATTTACACCTTTAGCCCCAATCGTGTAATTAGTCTTTGATGCACTAGTGACGTTTAATTCGTCGCTTACAAAGAGTTACAGGAGAGCTTACTATGAACGACTACAATTATATGAATTACTTCAATGTTTTACGGAAAGTCAACAAAACTGAAGATGGTTATTGGCCCATGAAGTGACGTATTCGCGTTTCGGATCAGCTTGGAAATACTCAAGCGCAGCGGTTCTCAAACTTTTTTTGCGAAGGAAAAAGCCTTAATATGATTATAAAAAACTGATTTATATTACGTAATATTTAGTTGGAATATTTAGATGTAACCTTATAATATCCCTTTAGTAGGTATTTTTTGCAGTATTTTAGCCCTAGGGTACCGCGGAACACACTTTGAGAATGGCTGCTCAAGCGTAATGAAAGAAGTAGAGCATACTTCTTCAAGTCTTCTCAAGCTGGGTAATATTCTGCTTATGCTAACACAGTTTAATAAGTCAAAATCTTAATATAGCTACTATACTATAACGAAATAGCTTTAAAACTCATGAGACCATTTTCTAGCTTAAATAAATGTCTACTATTACTAGAGTAAAAGGGTTAAGCTGCATTAACACCAGCTAGCATTTTCTCGTTAAACATGTATGACACATATTCTTGATCAGTGCAATCCAATTCCAATCCAAATTGAATTCGAAAATTAAAAATTATAAGATATTAAAGTACCTATATGTTTTAATATTCTCAAAAGATTCATCTGAGTATTTCAAGAATAGAATATGACAGATGATATTATAAATATGAAATAATATTATTAATAAAAAAATCAGATATTTTGATTTTTATAGCACAGGGTATTTATTCTGTTTGGGTTCCAGATATTCTACATACCTACATGTAGTTTATATAAAACTAGCAGTTGCCCGCGACTACGTCTGCGTAATAATGAAGATATAAAGTACTGTGAAGTTTAAAGATGTTTCATATTTCAGTCAACAGAAAATGCCTTCCACACCCCTGTTGCAAAATCTACTAACTGCCTCTCCGTCAAATTTCTAGTTTGTAGCAAAAAAATATACAAACCTGCGAGAGCCCTTACAACTCCCTAATCTGGCCCTGTTGCAAAATCCGTACTTTGCAGACGTCAACTAACTATAAACTACCTCTCTGTCAAATTTCATCTTTGTATGTCAAGCGGATTTCGAGAGAACTTTCGCTTTTATTTTCATTGAATTAGATATGAATTACAATGTGAACTTAATATAAAATGAAATATATCTTAAAAAACAATTGAAAAACTGACAGCACATTTGCCCGCCAAAATTAGGCACAGACTTCGAATTGTGTGAACTTAAAATAAAGTGAAATACAATATATCTGGCTGAATGGGCTCGATCCCTTTGCCTTAAAATGGAACAAAAAAAAAAAAAGAAATATCATAGACATCGAATTGTGTGAACTTAAAATGTAATATTTCTTAAAAAAAAAACAATTGAAAATATTTTATAGCCTATGTTCATCAGGGATTTTTTACGATTCTAATAGTAAAAGAATTTTTCAAATCGGTTCAGTAGTTTCGGAGCCTATTCAATACATACAAACAATCAAATGTTTCCTCTTTATATAATAGTATAGATAAGTCATACGTGTGGGAAAATAGTTAATAAAACCTTCATAAATGATTCATACCCTTTGTGTCAGTTATAATAATAAACATGCATGTTTGGGTAAGAAAAAGGTATTCATAAAAATTTATTATAATAAGTGTATCCCTTCTAAATCATAAATTTAGATGTCTCAATCACTAACTTAACACTTGCTACGATTTTTGGAGAGTTACACAAGAGGGGTCATTATAACATGATGACGATAGGCGGACTGTCAAGGTCATTACTATAATGGTGTAATAAGACGACAAATATCGATATATTACGTAGCGTATTATAGATATATTAATCAATTTATTTATAGTATTTTGTGAGTTATTATTATTATACAATATTGAGACTAATTAATAGAAAATTTCAGAAGTAACATTTTAATGTTTTTTTAGGCATACACACCCACATAAATTTATTTAGTTACATGATTGAGTTTATTCATGGAATTAGACGTTATATTGACTTTGTTCTAACGAGCGTGGGATGCAATCTTCCTATTCGAAGTAGTGTCTGGAATTAATATTACAGGATAATTTATTATTTATGATTTTGGCAAACGAACATATATATACCTACTTGATGTTGTAATATATGGAAGAGCTACAGAGTAAATTTGGTTTTTATTCTTAAACTGTCTCACCATGTGTATCCAGTTTTGTCCAAACGGCCAATATTCGAATTCTTTTAATATTGAAAAAAATCACGGATATAATCGTGAACGGGCTTCACGCTCCGTTTGTTCCCTCTCGTAATGTCTGAAGGTTTTTTGTACATTTTCCATTATAAAGAAAACCCCTATTCATCGCTCGCAGCTTATAGTTCCTCGGAGAGTGCTCGGGATAGTTCGGTAATATTCGACATTGCCTATCATATTTTGTTGCTACAATGAATAAAGAATGCAGTAAAAACTGTTATGAAAGTTTCATTTACAGAGGTTATAAGGCATCAAAAATGTGTTAATGAAGTCATTATTTTAGGAGTATTTCAAACTATATTATGGTAGATAAAAGGAAAGTTTTGTGATTAGTTTTAAGGATTATAGATAATAATAAAACACAAAGAATGCACTGACCTTAAACTAGAATTAACTGTTGACTAACTAGAATTATCAGGATACGGGCTATACTAACAAAATATTGGCACTCTATACTTTTAAATAATAGATTGATTTTTTAAAATGCAATTGACTAACTTTAGTCGTTGAAGCGAAGCCGAAGCGACTGCACGTATCCTGATGATGCCACGTGAAGTGGCGAAACGCGTCGAGACAAATTACTGAGTGTTGTAGCGGGAATTGTAAGCAAAATAATTTTAACTAATTTCATTTAACATGGATTTCCGCAAAGTAACGCCTGAAACAACTAATTATATTTGACTAACTTTATTCAAAATTATAAAAAGACAAATACATAATTTAGAATAATTTAAAAAGTCTAAATGCGTAGTTCACATAATCAGCGTGGTATAAAATAACACACAAAGGCTGTTAGTAAAAGGATGTTATTGTCGGAAAAATTGTTGAAGAAAATATCTAAACAAAGTAGCAAAAGAAAATCGTATCATATTTTTCGTGTATTTCTCTCGCGGAAACTTCTTTTTAAATATTTAAAAATACTTTACAATGTTACTGCTGGCTTAAGTTTCATCCCACAAAGTATGCAGAAACATAACGCCTTCATTTTTATTTTATACTAAATCTGCATAAATTATATCAGCTTAGTAAGACGGTATAACAAAAGAGAGCTTCTCTGTCAACCTAGCCGGCATAGTGGATGCGACTCCAAGTTTAACATATAAAATTATATTGGCGTAGCACTTAGTCAATAGGTAAACATTAAATCGGATAACCTTAAATCTTAAACCCAAACAAAGAGTTTTAGTCAAAATTAGGCATATGTTTACAGTGCTCGGTAGAAGCCAGTGTTGCCAACTTTATCAACGGATTCGCGGCATTTAGGTAATTGCTTTTCTCATTGCTTCCATTAGGCAATTAGTTTGCAACTGCGACACAAGGATTCTGCAGCATTGTTAGAAAATTCAATTAGAATATTTTGAATATTTTTAAAAGATATCTATAGCTTACTATAACTTTTTTATTAATAATTGATCCTGTTAGCAAGTACACACACGAACAGCTCACATCTGCGACTAAACTGGATTCTATTGTTTTTTTTTAATTATGTACCTATTTGTGTATATATTATTTTTTTTAATTTTGGAGTTTCATGTGTACACTTCTCATAGTAAATATTTCCATATAAATCACTACACTACCATTATAATTCCATATGCACTATCTCGTAGTAATAGTTTAAAAATATATTACTACTACACTAGGATTATAATTTTTAATACGCAATATTTGAGTATATTTTATCTCACAATTTTAGCTGGTTCTTACCTTGCGAGCACGCGGCTTACCCAACGAATATTTGTGATCTTAACGCCCATAGGGACGGAGGAAGCAAAGAAGTCAATAAAACTTTCTTTAGCAGAATTCCCAGAAGCTCAAAAGAGGGAGGATTTGTTGACAAAATAAATATATCTACGGTTATGGTGTTTTTGGATCACAATGTGATTATATATTACATTGTATTTATTAATAAAATAATGTTTATATAAAAGAATAATGTTGTATTATTTTTATATAATAATACATAGATCCTCAAATATAATAATTGAGCACAAAAGTATTATTGTATTTAAACAAAAACAACACAAACAATAACACTCATTCCCATATGCCATAACACTATATACATTTTAATAATACCATGTTGTCCAATTTCTGAGAAATTAACTTAAATATAATAAACTGTTCTTAAATCATCATACTTCATCCTCCAGTAGAATACTGATGACATATTTATTTATCTAATGTATAATCATTATTTCATTAAAACTATATACAAATAAACGTAAATGAAAAGCAAACAAATTGTAAACAAAACTAGATTACAAAGTACTTAATCTAGAGACAAACAATGTAAATGGAATTGGTATTCGTCCAATTCTTTCGTTGCACGTACAATGGTCACGAAAACTGGGAACAAGTTTACAATGATAATTAAACTTTCTAATGCATTTCAATCCTAATTTAGAGAACTTTAAAATACTAACCAAGATTAGAGTTTATGTGTGAATATATTTTTACGCAAAAATGACAGTTATACCTACCTAAATAAATTCTTTATTGCAAAAAAATAGTAATATTTTTTACATAGGCGAGCTTAATGCCGTCGGCATTATCTACCAACTAACCTTTGTCGGTGTGAGCGGTGATATTTGGTGCAATGAAAAGAAAATAATAACTAAATATACACAATACCTACAAGAAAAGATCTACAAAATAATAAATAAAATTATCAATATAATACCTATATAAGTACATAAATACTTAGATCCTATAACATAATATGTGTTTATAGATACACACAACTTTTATCAAAATATAGAATGCGTGTTACATTTTGGCATGCGCCATCTATAATCAAATAGTGGAATCGCCACAGCATCCGCAAAGAATTTCTAGCTATATTTTTATGAACCGAAGAATTTTCATTTTATACTCGTATAGTTTATTACGCTTAGTCCCAGTGACAATCTTCTCTTTGTTTCACCTTTTTAATACCAGCAGAGTACGGTCAAGTACTAGATAAATTTATACAAAAAATAGGCTGATATTTAAACGTTAATTCAATTTTTAATTGTATAAATTATGCAATTTATTAACTATAAGCAACATTGTTGCGCATGCAATAAATTAATGGTGATGTTGACACGTACATAAATATTCCAATATTAACCTAAATCCTGAAGTGACAGGGTTTATGTACTTTTAGTAACATAAACTATATTAAATTTTAATTTATTAATCATACAAAATTATCAGGCATCCCTTTATTTATTAAAAAAAAGTTTATTGCGTATCCCGCACATTTTAAATTATTTCATACACTTATACAAACAAAATAGTTCATTTTAGATTAATAATTAATAATAAATACAAGAAAAAAAACAAGAGAATGATGATATTATTGTCTTAGATTGTAGAATATATAGTTTACACAAAGTAATCAAAACAGAAGCCAAATATCAAAGCAATGCATTTCTACTCCAATGTGTTGTAATTGCATAATGCGATTGTGAGCTATACTCAAGTGCTGATGAAGCATAAAATGACTTGTGTATTGCCGAAAATCGTACATTTCCAATTCGACTTGCACTCATTACCTCGACCACTAGAGAGAAAGTATTTGTCCCTATTAATCCATATTTTTCGCCACAATTTTTAGATTACATTTTTATAAATAACTAGCTGTTGCCACTTCGTTCGCGTAGTAATGATATAAACTACTATGAAGTTTAATGATGTTTCACATTTCCTATATTGCCTATATATAGCCTATATTGATCAGTGATAATGTAACATTCAAATGGTGAAAGAATTTTTGAAATCGGCCCAGTAGTTTTTCAGCCAATTCTTTACAAACATACAGAAATACAAATCTTTCCTCTTTATAATATTAGTTTAGATTATTTCATACAAGACATTACAGTGTCATGTGCAACTATTATCCGAAACGTTTCATTATAGTCGTCTCGATCGCTGTCAGACTGTTGCCATGTCGAAGCAGTGCAGACGTCCTACACCCAACCTATTCTTTTGGAGTTGATCGCGTAAGCAATGCGATGCTCGTTCAAGTGCCCCTTACCATAGATTGAGATTTAAGTAAATTGTTAATAAATAGAACAAATATAATTATAGTTTTAAAATATATAGATATTCTAATTTAAGCACAGAGTCTGCGGGCTGGATGTCGGTTTAATGCAGACCATTCTGGCTGAACCGGCATCGGATGCGTGTTGGGATTTCTGCAGGATGGTTTATCGGCGACTCCCTCTCCTCTAATTTTAAGTTTTGTAGATTTAAGTAAGGCACGATGGAGCTGATATGTCTAGACAATTTAAAGAAAAAAAAACTCAAACTTTTACACATTTAAAATTTCTAGTACATGAATAAAAATGTGGGTCGAACAGAGAATAGCTCGTTTTCGTGTGCACACTATCCTTTCCTGCGTGTTAGCTTTGTGATTTCAATCAAGGCCGTATCGCCGTAGCTTTGTCCTGAAAATCACGGGCTGTGTTCAATATTCACTGTTTACTATCCCCTTGAGGTACAATAGGTACTTTGAATGAGTGGTGCAAATTGACAATCGATTTCTGGAGTATTTAAGTTGATTTTCTTTTATTACTGAAACTGACGTGTGAAACCAATTCACTGTCATTTGATTTATCTAAACATGCTTTATATATTGACCTTATAAGTAATATTTTAAATATTATACGAAAATTATACTAGAAAGCATTTGTTTTTAAAACTAAAACTAAATTTATAACTTCAATTTTTATATAAATATGACAAATTATAAGTTCAAGCATCTACGTTTTTCTTCTAAACGGAAGATGTCGTGTGCAATCGATATCAGGTTTGAAATGGCAGTCTTCATAAGATGGTCAGCAAAAACAGTGCCATTGTCAATGGTAGAATTATAACAATCACAAATATATATATTTTTTATACATTTGTTTACTATAAAATCGTATACATTCCTGAGCTAATTAAAAATACATACATCTTATACAATGTGTATTAGAATTAAGAACGATGAGAGACCAAATGGGTATTGGAAACATTTTTTAACATATATCAAAATAAATGCATTCAACATTAACTATTTCGTCGCGGACCGATATAGGTATTGTATAGTATTCTGATGTGTCCATCTAAAATACGTGATAAATACATGACCAGATTCAATCTTCTTATTGGTATTAATAAAATTTACTATTTTTGTACATTGATCAACGAAATAACAATATTAAGTAAACATTGTAGGTTCAATATCAGTTATTCAGTGCACATAGAATAGGTTAAGGGTTTGAAGCCAACACACGGAAACACGTTTGGCCGACAGCCAACACGTCGGCTCTGTAGCCAGTCACGCCCTCTGGTCAACACTCAACCGGGGAACGCTGATATGCAAATGTATTTAACTGCGATTGTATCTGGCTGCCACCGATTTAATTATAGTTTTAAAAAATAAGGGTAAATGTATGTCCGTATACCTATATGTTAATAAAATGAACGCAACGGTTCTAGCAGTCATTTGGCTGTCGTTCCTATAAAGTATGGATAGTCGTTGAAAACGCGATTATTTCGTAAATCTCGCCAGTTTTTTTTTTACATAAAGCGAATCAATGCGAACCTATCGGAGATGCGCGGAACCAAAAACGCTCAATACCAAAAAACGGTTGACATGAAATAGTTGCGTTTACAATCTGAAAATCATCATTAAAAACACTGAAGCCCATAATATATCAGACATGCCCCCTTTTAATTAATGTTATACATGCAAATAATTGGACAATTTACGGGAATAGCCAACGAATAGTTATTTGTATATTATAAACTAAGTCATATGTTTAAATTTAACAAAATAAATATTAATATAATACAATTTTTTAAATTTGGTAATTCTTTAATAATTTTCACTTAATGATGATTTAGTTAACAAAGTTTCTTAAAAGCATCAACACACAATTTTACTATTGCATAAAAATTCACGCTGCATAACATTAATCAAATTTCTCTAAACATTTTATGATATGATACTAAAAATAAATTTAATAAAATTACGAACATAGAGTTGTTATTTTATATCGAATAACATATTTAAATAATTTAATATCTTTGCAGCATAATCGTCATATATAATACAAATCATACTGCCTTAATAAAGTAATAATAATAATTAAAATATTAAAAGGAACACAAAAAGAATTTATAACCTCTCGAAATCTCAACTCGACGCGCACACACTTCACCGAGGAAATTGCTTTTAACAACTTTAATTGGAGGCGTACAAGAAAAAACTTTTCCAATCTGCCTTTGTAAGTGCAAAAGCTTTGGCCGGCACTTTTATTAACATTTCATTCGCGTCATAAACAAATTGTCGAAAATCTGCTTCGACCGTTGTTCTTACCGTAACTAAATTATTAATTTCATAAGAAACTTTACTTGCTTCATATATTACGTTGGACGTGGTAGTTAGCGTGTTTGTGTGCCATGTAAAGTACTTGTATTCAATACCAGTTCAAAATAAATATTTATTTTTTAAAGAAAATATACACGTTTCGATTCGGGTGTTCATATCTGTACTGTTTTTGGTTTTGAGTGAAGACATTGTCTGTGCAGGTTATGCTAATTCATGTATTATATTAAATTATTATAATATAAATATATAGTCGTCGAAGCGAAGCCGAAGCGAAGCCGAAGCGACCGCACGTATCCTGATGATGCCACGTGAAGTGGCGAAACGCGTCGAGACAAATTATTGAATGTTGTAGCGGGAATTATAAGCAAAATAATTTTAAATAATTTCCTTTATTATAATATACCATTATAATTTAGAGCGACTGTAGTTAGTTAATAAAAAAAAATTAAAAAAAAACCACATAATTATTGTAAATATAATAAAAGATTGCAATTTTATTGACAACACAAAAAAGTCAGTTTAATTTGTAAAACAAAATTTATACGAATGTTTATTTAACAAAATTGGTTTGTTTAATACTTATTTCAGTAATTACCAAATTGCTTGCATGTACAAATTTATCCACTTTTATTTAGGCTGTAGTTATACTACTACAAATTTTATTTATATAGGTATATATATTTAATAATATTAAAGCAGCCTCGTAAAGCGAAATATTTTTTATTCACCATTTTCTACAGCAGCTAGATATTTCAATTATTTGTTATGCATATTAAATAAAAAATATAAATTTTGAGTCTTATATAATTTTTTACATTAACAGTTGTCCTATTATTATAGTTGAATTTTTTGTTGAAATAACTTCAAAATATAATTATTTTTAAAATTCGCAATCAATTTTGAGATACTCAATACAACGAAGAATCTACACAAACACAACTTTAAATAGCTTTCCTGTAAAACTTCTATTTAGCACATCCGACCACGTTAATAGGGCCCAGCGTTATGTTCGGCTATACAAGGAGTAAACTTTTGAGAGAAGTTTTCTTTCTTTTCCTGCATGAGATTGTTGAGTTCTCTACAATTGCAAAGGATATTTAACCTTTTTGTTATAACCAACAGTGTAGTGTGCCCTTAACTTCGATATAGTTAGCTCATTTCACTAAACTCAGGCCGACACGCAAAGTACCGATTCATAACAAGCCTCTACTTTTTGGACATGAAAGCAGTAATCTTGCTTCACTGTCAAAATACTGTAATTAAATGTATCTACGTAATCGATGTGAAATGTATTTTGACTAACATTGCATTGTATTTGTACTTCAATTGTAGTAATCAAAATAAAATTACACTTAAAACACTGAGTAAAACCCACGAAAACTTAAGATATTCATATTAAGTTATTATAATTCATAAAATTAAAATAAAGACAAGCGTGTATCTCATCATTCATTACCATTATTATCACTATTCCTACACTAAAATAACGTAGTTTGGATTCTCTAACCCGGAGGGCCCCCAACTTAACTTTTAGTCGTTTTATTTTCTTGACACCTCCAAACTAAAACCTGTCTACGCCCGTGATTGTGATTATTACAAGAACGTAGCATGTAAATAAATAAAGTTCTTCTAGCTTTGGCCTTCCCGACCTAAAACAGGTCGTTCATTCTAATAATTGCAGCTCTCAACTACTTTATGTTTGCATAAGTTAATCTACAAATTTTATTTGATTAGTGAAACATAGAAACTAGCTACATTCAAGTAAAGTTCAGAGTTTGCAGTGCGATGGATTTAGATACTTCGCAAAATTAAATTAAGGGGAGTTGGATGTAAACTTAATATGAATCTATGATTGAATTTATTATGTTATTTGAAATATATTTACTATATGTATATATAAACTTACATATTAATATAAATAATTTTATTAATTATTGTCTCGACGTTTGTGGGATAGTGATTATTAGCCCGTTCGTCTTGTAAGCAAATATCCTGGGCACGACTCTCAGTAGAAACAAACATTTTTACAACATATTAGATTAGTAAAAGTCCTTTTCAAATTTTAAAATTAATCTACAATTTATTAAACTGTCAAACAAAACATTACCGTAATTATGTTATACTAATGTGGTAGAGGTTCATTCGCACGCAGCATTTGGTTCTACGACGTCACAGGTCCTGAGGCAGGGATCAATTGCATGCGGCATTCAGTGGGCTTATCACGAATTTTAGTCTGGCTTTCGAACCGAGTTCGCTTCAAGCGATTTGTATGGAAATTTGAGCAGCGCCACCGCGTGCGGATTTCGAACTGCAATATTTTAGATACTTTTTATTAATTTTCGAACGTCTCGATCTTTCGTTCATTTGATAGATTGCTGGTGCTCGTTAGTCGTTAGTAAAAATTCATGATCCCGATTGCTAACGGATCCATTTTACGATCGATTCGAAAGCCAGACTAAATTCGTGATAAGCCCACAGTTATACTAATACAGATCTGATTTCCTAACGACTCAAGTATTTAATTCACTCCTATTTATGGTTAGGCCAACGTTTGTTTACGCTTTATATTTTAAGTATGTAACATGCTGTGTACTAATAATAATTAATTAATAACATGTTAGACTCGAAACTCCCGAACGATAAGTAAATTATTTTTGACTGACGACATGCCTCGACGTCGAGGTGAATTAATAGCGTGGCATTATGTTTCCCCCACATATAATATTTTCTCTTACAATTTGACATTAAAATTACTTTTAGATTATTTAATTATAATTTAATTAAACATTGCTGACTTTTAACACTCGTATTTTTTAAATTATATTTCTATGTGCTGACACCATGATTAACTTATTGCTTACACGAACGAGCTTAATGCCATTATCAATTTCTACCAGTTAAGCTACGTTAGTATGAGTAGTGATATTGAGGGTGCAATAATTAGAAAAATAATAATAACTAAATAAACACAACACATTCATGACATATTATAACAATAACATACTTAAATACACACAACAATTACGAGGAAAAGTGAATTAAATAAAGAATAAAATTATATATTAACCTTTAACTGCATAATTAAGCGTGAGTTAAGCTTTTAAATTTCATCAGCATCTACGTCATTAGCTAAAAATTTCTTAAATTCATTATTGAAATACTCAGAAATCATATTCCATGCATTAATAGAGTACCAAATTATTATGCTTAAAGAGAAAATTAATCGGAATATGAGGCCAAGCATGATGAAGTAGTACGGAGCAAATGGAATAAATTTTATGTTGAAATATCAATAGTAACTGTCGGGGCCATAAATCATATCGTAGATTATCTCAGCGGCTGTTTGCATGTGGGGATACGCTACTGTCGTCAACAATACCACACTGTTGGCAATGACGAACAGCTTCATCGTTTCTAGGCCATCTGTGGATCTGAAAAATAGTGAAATGGATTTTTTTAGTATAATAATACAAACAATCGTACATATATATCTACGCATCATTGTAGTGTGTGACAATTAGTCACGTGCTTGAAACGGGATTTCAATGGAGCGTCTATTCTAAAATCGCGATCGAGCATAGATATTTTGTTCGAAATAAGCGTCTACGTCTTATTTTACCAGGCCGACATAGCGGCTATAATTCCATTGCAATTTATTCCAACCAATGACCTGTTACAAGCATATAATACAGTATCCTAGTAACTTTGATAACATAATTTCTAGTTCAGTCCTAAACACTAAAAAGCTGCATCATTATTTGAATCACGTATACAACGGCCCAGTGCCTTAACTACAAGTATGAAACCCTTCTATTGAATAAAGGAGTAACGTACGACCTTCGAAATTTTCAACATAGTTAAAATAACCCTTTCTTTTAGATACGTTCAGAATTTTAAAGCCTTTTCCTTTGGGAGAGAAAATGTTTTAATTAATTTCACTAACTATAAAGTGAGGAAATTTTATTTTTATCGTAAATTTAAATAATTACTTTTTAAGTACTGACTTTAGCTCGTTAGCTAAGATTTATTTATAGAGTTCATTTTTAATAAATTAAATATAAAGTGAATATATTGTACATATACATGGATACGCACAATGAGCTACGAGTTTCATGCAAATGACTACACAAACACAGAACACTAAAGACCTGGAAATGTAATAAAACTTTTTTTTTAAATTAAATATCTCAATACTATTCGTATTAAATCATAATATAGTGATTATTTCATTTAGTTATAGTTATTATTTATTATTTAACACTTTTTTGTTCAAACTATAACAGCTATATTATATTATACATATATTTTTTGTAATTTGAAGTCTTTTGTTTTAATAATTACTTTTAAAATGCTATACCTGAGCCAACCGCCGAAACCAGAATTTTCATCATCAAACTCTGCCTTTTCACTTACACGAACTTCATCCGCTGAAGTTGCTTCTTTTGTATTTTTTACCCGATACGCTTTATTCTTTCCGCTATTTTTATTTTTCTTCATAATCTAAAATTAAAAATTCTACTTTTAAATTCGTTATAATTTCTAATTTTTAACATAATGTGGCAGATCGTGTCCCCGTATCGTAGTTTTGCAATAACGTGTTCAAAAACCTCATAAAAATATCGACCTGTATCTATGAATATAACTTTTCTAATCACAAGATGCAAGTATCAATAAAAACCGCAAAACATTGAAAAAATATTACATTTTTCAAAAACTTTGGTCAAAGAACAATTTCACACATAATTTTTCAACATAGTGAACAAAATTGTTAAACTTTCAACAGCTACTTTAACAGACGCTTGAATTATGCTTTTAAAGTTCAGCCGCAGCCCCTAACCTAGCATTAAATTTATTTATAGTTATTATATATAAAATATAGTAGGTATTAACAGTTAATATAATATCGAAAAAAAGATATATGAGAAAGGACGACTGCTGCCATAAAATAAAATTAGTATACCGACTAATCAGAGCAAATTCGAAAACGTGACTTTATAATCGTAACTAAAAATGAGTATTAATATTTAAGTGTATATAGTGAGTTTGTTATCCCCTAGAGAATACTCACAAAGTTAGAACACCTCAGATAACGCACGCACGGCTTCTTGTTCACTGAGCTACACCGCGTGTAACGAACCGCGCTTAGTTTCTGTTCTACCCGCAGCAATAACTCTATGTGTCCTACGAAAGCTATTTATTGCGACCAAGCAGGATCACGTTCTATCATATTTTTGTGTAAGTATTATATGAGAAATTATAGGTCATTGACCTATGTGACATTTTACTATATATTCATGTTGTACATGACGTATACACTTTACCTAACTACTAATCCTCATAGGTTTCTCGTAAACTATATGATATTAAGTTCAGCCACATTTACATAATATATGAAACTGATAGATTAAAAAAATATTTTTTATTATATAACTATACTAGCTTTTACCCGCGTCTTCGCTCGCATTTAAGTCATTAAATAAGTATCAGAGATCATTTCAATAGAAATGAATCAATATGATTCCAAACAGCTGAAACAACAGTCAGTTGAAAACTATAGTAAAAAATATATTTTTTTTTAAATAAAAAGTATCCTACGTTACTTCTAGTTCCTCCAAAAATATGTGTACCTACAAAGTTTCATGATGATCGGTTAAGTAGTTGTTGTTGTATAATATTAGTAAGGATGTGTGTGTTAATGACGTCATCCGACTTTTTACAATATTTTGTCGCAGTCGCAAATCTAAGCCCATCTAGGACAGAGAATAAAAAGATAATAACACGACTATTTTTAAAATCAACAATAAATCAACCTTATGCGGCTGTATTACAATTTAAACAGCTTTGAAACTGTTTCTATGTACATATGTATGTACACGTGAAACCTGAAAAGTGATAATCAATACCAAGTAACAAGAAGTAGTTACTTAACTGTAAAGGAAACCTGTACGTAGTTATTTATAACTTTTACATTATAATACATAAATATTAACTTAAAGCCCATCTTAAACGTCTCCTCTGGTTTCGATACTAAATGCGTTTTAGTTTCAAAGTGAGATCAGCTCTCGCCGATTCTAGGACACTCGACGTGTTCTCGAAGTGCTCGAATTAGGGTTAGGCCATTTACATATACCTACGCTTGTCACATATGCACTCAGTCATCTGTCAGTTTCACAATGTTATTGTACGTATGCATCAGGCCTTACCTTCATGTACGTGGTCAAATGACCTCTAATGTACGTTATTTTGGAAATATAAAAAACGTTTAAAAAACTTTATAACTATCTTGATTGATGTGATACTAGTACCATATAAAGTAATAGAAATTAAAAAAAAATGCTGTACTAATGTACGTTTAATAAGTATACGTTTAAATTTAAAAGTAATATTACAACGATAAGCTTCAGAATTGATATTGAATATTACAATTCGAAACCAAAATCGTTTTAACTCGTCACCATTTTCCGTGAAGATTTTATAGATTTCTATTTCATTTTGACGATGTCGGCAAACGGTTATAATATCATAGACGATCGTGTAAATCGTAACGAACGTTTGAATGGGGTCGATATCATAGATGTTTATGACTATTGGATGTTCATGTTTATTATTCTATCTGTATTAGATAGCAAATGAAACTATAGCCTCGAGGCGAACGTGATTTTTACTCTATCATAATATGCATCCCTAAAAATAATGTTTTTATTAGGAATTACACGTTTTTAATTTACCGGCCTGTATCAAGTAAACGTCCAAAAAATAATCTCTCATTTTAGGTCTAGCTTAAATAAAAACAACATGATCAATTTATTGGTACTATACTATAATGCGGTGATTGTCGTTTTTGGTGTTGGTTATGAGACGACTAAGATGAGTGATTCGTTCTTGTTACGAATTATTACAGACTTGATCATTTTACTCAATATTCTAATCTAGTCCTTCAAAATCAAACAATCAAAAGCGTGTCACGTTGGCACTGTACGAGTTTGTATTTATTATTAATAATAATTTATTCTTGTTTAAGTTAACATTAAAAATATTTTTTAATAAATAATTTTACTGTAACTGCAAGAAAAGATTTATATTTTATAGGTGTTTATTTTAAAAACTCATTCTAAAATCATTATAAAAGTTCGTTAACTCAAGTATTAAAAATAATTTTCCTAGTTGAAAAGAAGAATCCGGTTGCAGCTAAATGGTAGCAAAAATGAAATTTTGCAAGAGTTGTTGACGCTGCATTTTTAAAGCCAAATTATGAGACCGTTTGAGAGCAGGGAAATGTTGTCTTTTCCTTCTGATATTAAATTTATTTTGTTTTATTTTTCCGCCATTGTTCGGCACTCTTTTGTGTATGATACACTTGAAAATATATACATTTATTAATGTATGAAACTAGTGTATGCAAAAAAACTACTAAATAAATAAATAAAATGTGTTTGAGCTTCGTCCGATGTTAGATCGCATGCAGTGAAATGACTTAGAGAAATGTCTGCGGATACCAGTTGCCTCTGCTATCCTACTATGTGATGCATTTAGTTAGCTACTATATATTAACACTGACTTTTAAAATATTACTTCAGTTAGAATCCAAATGACTCAAGATTATTTTTGAAGTTATTGAAAATATTAAATTCTTTACTCCTATTAAAAAAACTTAAATAATCCAAGTTTTTATTATTATTAAAATATCTCGTTAGTATAAACTATTGAATTTTTAATTTTTTCACTAGTTGGAAACAAAAGCCAACGCTTTCTTCTTTGATTGGTCGATCGCTCTTTGGTCACACATGATTTGTGAGCGAAATTGGCGCGGATTTTGAATTTTTTTTTAATGTACGTACTGCGGTGTCTGTGTCACTTGCTACCAATATTGGGCCCATAATTAAATATATTTAAAAAAATAATATCTGATGCAGAAGAAGGCATCCATTGTTTAAAAAATCTGCAATAAATGAGTTAAACAATTACTCAGACATTTCGTTTTGTTATCTCTTCAAAATCAAACAAGACACAATTAATTATCTCACTGTTTTAATTATACAATTATACTGAAATTTACATATTTATAAATCAAATAAGTATCGATTGTTAATTATTAGGTACAATATATGTAGATATATAGAACTTATTAAATATCAATTTTAGGTAAAATAGTATTTTTATTATTTTAAAACTATTTATCTATATAGGAGCTACCCACTTCAGTTACGGCTATTCTATTTATATATGTACGTATTCCCAAAACTATTATACACAAAAGTTATTCCGTTAGAATGAATAATATTGTTTATTTTGGTTTGATCTTGACAGCCCATCAAAATATTTATAATTAGGTATCCATAAAACTTCAATAGAAAATTTTCCAAAGCAAATAATAGTATCGATAAAAGAAAACGTTGCAAAGGTGCTAAGGATAATGTGAGAAAATAGAATGAAATCGTTACAGAGTCGAGTTGTTTTGCGACGAAGCTTTATTTATATGGAAGCTTCTCGATTTCAAAGTAATCGCTCAGCGCACTAGCTGTGCTTTAGAATCTCCGGCACGCCTCTCAATCTCCTTAGAGACGCTGTACAAGGCTCTGTATTGGCACCTCTATTTCATGATACATTATTATTGTATATTAAAGTTGTAGTGATCAATATTAAATAGATTGATTATGCTCACATTTATAAGAAATACGTTGAAAAGTAAGTTACACTAAATTTGTTATTTAAATAATAACATTATAAATAGTAATATTATGTTAAAATTTAGACCCAGTATGCTGGTAACATCACTTTTAAACCGGTATAGTGGAAACAACCCTAGCACTTAGACAACTTAATGCCAGTCTACTATAAAAAAGGCTTCAAATTTTACTTTATTTTTTTGTTAAATCTATGTTATTGTTATAGGTTCAATTGGACTGTCATTCCCACGTTTTAAAATTAAATAAAAAAGCAAAAATGCTATTCTATAGAACGTATTAAATAAATAGATGGTATAAACAAATTTATTTAAAAATAACCTTGCCCTTTCATTTGTTTGATTAAAATATATTGACACATGCGCAGAATTCTTGTAGCATTTCTCAATAAAGCTCTTTCTAATTTCATTTAACGCTCCCTGCTCACGTTTAATGAATAAGAACGACATTGTGTAAAAAGCCGTAGCTGTACAAATCACGACGAAATTCAAGAAAAGATTCGACGACGAATTCAGATGTCACGTCAGAGGCGGCAGAGAAAATCCCTTTACAATTTCATTCCCAATTACAAACGAAATCACGGAATCACGGCTAATATGGAGAATTTAATGCTTTCGCCTTCTTACGAATGTGCTACAGGATGTAACGTTTTAAACCCACTTAAGTAGATCGTAACTTTATGTGATTACTGTCGAAGTACATTGCCGTGTGCAAATCAACGTACCCAATGCTTGTACGTACAAAGCAACCCGCGTTCAATTTTTCTGTATAGCTATCCCTAATATCATATCGCATTTTTAAAAATCTTCTGAACATACATTTTATGACAAAACAAAATATCTCTTAATTCTACTATTTATTTAATTCACTTATAACTTTTCTTCATAAATGTGTATGTATTTAAGTGTATATTATTATTTATTATTTTATGTAATGTATGTATTGTGTATATTTAGTTATTATTTTCTTCACATTGCACCAAATATCACCGCTCACACCAACAAAGGTTAGCTGGACGGCATTAAGATCGCCTATGTAAAAAAGAAAATACTAATTAATTCTATTCTCAAAATTAGATATCTTGTATAATAAACATATATAAACTCAAATCTGAAGAATGTATTTACAGTAATGCTTTATTTAAAATATAACGAATAAATATTTGTTTCGACTAAGAATTAAACCTAGGACGTCTTTCAAACATACTGACCTGCCAACCACTGCGCCACTGGCTCTTAAATAGTGCGATTATTGAAGTGTATTCCGTTCATACAGATGACATTATCGGGCCTTCAGCAGTCACGTGACTCACGTCGGACATTCATTTGTCACCATCATCGTGCTCATAACTCTGGCAACTGACGCGGCAAGGAACCGGTGGAAATGCTACAATAATGAAAATGTCGAGGAAGCGGCGCTTGTTATGATCGGAAGTCTTGTTAACGTGGTGATAGACACCTCTTTATTATTATAATGCTAATTATAAGGACTTATTTTCGACTGTTGGAATTATTCGTAATTACATTCATTCATACTAAACGTATTTGGGCCATCCAAGCAATGGAATACGCCGGTTGTCATCACGTACACAAACTATATAAGCTGGACAACGTTCATTCGTTATGGACACAATGCTATGGCTTTGTCGACTGCACAAACGTGACTTTTACGAATTCTGTAAATGCATTCAAATTTCCTGTTCTAGTTTACAATGTTAGTTTTATTATTAGATACGTACACTTAATGTGAATTACAATTGTGTAGATTCTTTTCGGTTTAAATAATCACATCGGAACAATTTATTACCCCGGAGAAAACAATTTTATCAAATGCCTTCTACTAAACAATTTATGACAATTCGATTTTTAAGTGCCAGAAGAAGCTTTTGACGAAGTTCTTCATTCAAATTAGCACTTCGTGAGCTTCTTCAGGCCCTTACGTGTTTCGGCCATTTGATGTGTTTTACTTTGCTGCGAGAATATCAAAGAGGTTTTCTTTTAAAAACATTGAAAGCCGGTTTTGAGACTCCGCGACATTCAATGGCTCGTATGAATTATTTATGTTTGCCGCCGACCCTTGTCGTGGCTAAAAGATAAATCTTTCATTTTACACAGCGGATCTCGTTATGTTTTTATTGAAACTTCGGCCTCTTTACATTTTCTTTTGATATACGTGATGCAAATTCGGAGGACGCTGGTATGTTGACATAATTCTTCATTGTGCATTTAAATTTTGTATAGGAAATTCAACTTTATTTCCATGGGGGCACAAGATTTATTTCCGTTTGGTAACTAAAGTAAACATTTTTTGCGACAAATTGGCGGTCGTTCTTGTGCATAACTAACCTGTCAAGTACACACGGCGATTTTCAAATGGATACAGTTTTGTAGGTATATAAGCGATAGACGGAGAAACGACCGTTGTGTCGTGAACGGCAGAGGAGATATCTGCATCCCTTTCACATCAGCATTTCACACATGCCTCAACATCGACAAATGAACGAAGACGGTACGACAAGATTATAGTTATCCCTTTCTAATGATTGTTTCTTCCAAACCAAACTCCAATCTGTATCCATTTAAAGATTGTCGACTGTACACGGGTAGATCTGAAATTAAAGCTTTTATAATAGTACATAGAGTTTTGTTTGTAATAGAAACACTTGTATAATAGAAGAGTCTGCTATAACATTATAGTTACTTCAGATAAGTATCAGTTTTAAGGGCAATAGGATAGAAAATTTATTCTGAGAACCATAACATGTTTAATCGCATGTTTGAAAACGGCTTGCTCTATGAAAATCCACACAAAGCCACGTTAACAAATACACACTTCATTGTAGCCCACTAATCCTAGATTAGAGAATGGTATGCAAATCGACTAATTTACTAGGAATTGTCAAACACGGCATGGATGCATATTCATACAATTTCGAATTTGTGTCCTATTAATTATTTACATATATTAAAAGGAAGAAATTGGTTATATTTCATAATTGAATGGTTACATTGTTTGTTTATAAATTATTATTTATATAAATGCCTGAATTCATACAGCTGAGGAACGATGACCTCAGCAATGAAATGAAATGTTTGCAAATTTTATCAACTAGGTTCTTATTCATGGTTTGCCTGATATAGAGTCCACGTCATATAAATCTTCGAGTTTTTTAAAGTTAAATATGTTCACAAGCCTTTTTATTTATTTATTAACCTACCAGAAAAATTACATTTCCAATGTATTATAATTGATCGCTATTATTACACATTAAATGCAATTTCATTTATTCTATGCAATTTTAATAAAACGCGTGGTTAAGAGAGAGAGAGAAGAATAATTAACTAATTTAGATTCGAATTTGTTAAAATCGAGAATATACCTCCAGTATCGATAAGTGGTTATTCGCATGTCAGCCATCGTCAGTCGGCTGACACTAGACTTTCCGTTTAGGCCGCGTCAGCCATCGGTGGCTGACAGCGTGTAACATGAGAACTATAAAATTTTACACTATTTTACGGAATTACAGATAATTTATTTAAAATTTACTTAATTTGGTATCATTACAGGATTAATGGGATTCATTGTAACATGTCAAACATAAAAATGGTTTTCCTTCACAAGTATCACAAAATGTTACAACACACTTGGTCTTAATTCTTGCCATCACTCTACCATCTTTTCTTACATTTTTGTCACAACATAATTTACTGTAATTTCGAACTTCAGACAATTTCCCGATTTTCTTTCGAGTTTGTGTTTTTTTCCGGATCTTCTTGCAATTCTGCTCGGTGGAATGTTTTCTTTGTCATAACTTGTAAGATGGACTGCTAATTTTTTCCGAAATTCGGTAATGCTAAAAACGATAAAGAAAACAAAACAGACTTGGTGCGTAACGTGTTCAATGAATGCCTATAGGAATCACGTTCCAAACGTAAACTACCTTCTACTACGATAGGAAACACCAGCTCCTGCAGTACCAGCGCTTCGAAGCGGCGCGCGTGGCCTGAACGGGATTGCTGTAGAAATACGCGTGGCGCTCAACGTGTTAATATTGATCAATTTACAGCAGTTTTTCAAACAATAATTTAACTAAAGATCTAATGAATAGTAAGTAAATTTCTAATGCATTTAAAAAGTTTAAACGGTTCATATGTTAGTATTCGTTCTTGTACATTCTAAAGTAAACTTATTTGAGCCAAAGGATAACAAGACAAGCAGAACCATATAATAACTAGAACTGATACAAACATTTACTTGATAGATTCTCTTATTTGTTATAAATGAGAATTAAATACAGGACCTGCTAACCGTTCCACAGAGGTTAACAAGCTATGCTAATGATAAAAATATTTAACTAATTTAAATGGACTTTATGTTGTTTCTTTTTGTTTTTTTTTTAATCTGCTACGAGGGCTCCAAAGTGTTTGAAACGGCAGATTAAAATATTCAAAAATAACACGATATTAAACCGCTAAATACATTTTAAATTAGTTAAATAATATTCACGAATAACCTAAGACAAAACTATAAAAATATTTGTTTAGTATAAGTATGTATAACCGTGTTCCGATAGTTCTGATACCCATATACCTACCTATAGGTATTTATTAATATATGAATTATGTTGATGTCAAAAATACTGTTATTCACACTTTACTGAGATTCTATAACTTAAAATTCAGTATATAGTAAGCTTTATGTCCGGAATGTTGTCAGGTACACGCGGCTTAGTGAATAACGAGACTAGTGCATGCAACACATGCCGACTGTGATAATGGAAGCCATTCTACGAATAAAAGGTTTGTTTTAATAATACAAAAAAAAACACAAAATATAATTTAAAATACACGTACATATTTATGTTATCTAGCCAAAAAATAATAATTGGTATTAAGTAATCGATTAAAATTTGGTTCAATTAAAATAACGCGACTACACAACACTAGAAATGTCACTTGTGCTCATTATGTACACGTTGATTCTTGTGGGCTTATCACGAATTTAGTCTGGCTGTCGAATCGAGCTGTCACAAGTAAAATGGATCCGTTAGCAATCGGGATCATGAATTTTTACTAACGACTAACAAGCACCAGCAATCTATCAAATGAACGAAAGATCGAGACGTTCGAAAATTATCAAAAAGTATCTAAAATATTGTAGTTCCAAATCCGCACGCGGTGGCGCTGCTCAAATTTCCATACAAATCATTTGAAGCGAACTCGGTTCGAAAGCCAGACTAAAATTCGTGATAAGCCCACAGATCAAGATGGCGTTGTCATTGTGCGACATTGCTCTACTATTTTATACATATATTAAAACCTATTGATATCAATTAACTAATTATTATAGCGTGTTATTAAAGTAATTATACTAAGGAATAAATAACAAAATGTTATTTATTTTATACTCTGGTACGCTGACCAGTAATACATTCTATTTAAGATTATATATAACGGGATTTTAGAAATTGTATACTATATACCCAATATACAACTATAACATAAAATTGTTAAATCAAACGTAATTTATGCAGAGTACTTAAATTTCTAGCTATACCAGCCAGCATGCATTAGTGTCGTTTATCATTCAACAAATTTGCCGTTGACACGGTCAGTAGCAGCCCGAGTAAACATGGCCCATTACTACATTAATAACTATAATTTATTGTTAATAGAACAACTATTATTAAGTAACTCGTGTATGCATTATCGAGTTATAATGTAGGTATATAAAACTAAATATGTTGTAGTTGGTTAGAGAAAAAATTTGTAACGTTAAATTGATTACTACTTAATTTAATGATAATAGTCAACACTGCGACAACACTACCGCGATCGTTCGAGATATTTGTCATGATTTTGACATATGACTATAAACTTAATCGGTCTTAATGTTATTTATTAAATAATAATTATGCCTTGTATTAATTATATATTCAATGATGTATACCGCACTGCACGGTAATAGCAATCCTAGTTTCAATATTATGCCATCAATCGTAACGATGCTGAATCTAGCCTAAAAGATAATATAAATATCATCTGTAATTTAAATATGTATACAGTAAGATTTAAAAAGAAAACAGTCTTAATTGTATTTTTTTTATTTATTTCTATTGTACGAAAATAGGCTCGCGGTGTATTTCTTAACAGTTAAAATTGTGGCTCGTAAACAAACACACCTCAAAAGCTTTTAGTAATATTTACATTTGAAATGAATGGCAGAAGACACGCAAACTTGCTTTCAATAAAAACTCTTAACAATCTCAACCAACCTCGATTGTATACCATTAAAATGAAATTGCTATTTTTACACACACGATTATATGCTATGATTTAACCATGAAGCAATTATTAAGTACGGCATAATACAACTTACTTGACTTAGTCATAAATACCCTCTATGATACGAACATTCGTGTATAACTTAATTAAGTTGAATAGGTTTATTTGAATTCTTTTGTTTTTCTAACTTTTCTATCCCATCCCCATGACCTACCCACGAGCCCCACTTCACTTGATATTAAGCTAAAGTGCAGACCATAAAGAGAGACAACTAATGCTACAAGGAAATGTGTCTGTGTACATAATCACTTCCACTATTCTGGCTTTACTAGACGAAATTGCATCATATCATCTAGAAAAGAGCAGATTCTAGGATAATCTCGTAACGTTATTGGACTATAGTTAAAAGTGGTTGTACTAACTACCACCCATTAAAATTCTTCGATAAATATTTTGTTTCTATGAATTCTTAATCTTCATTTTGCTATTTATTATTACGTCCTTTATTCACAAAGAGGTAAGCAGTGGTCGTCATCTACGAACCATACAACTCTTTTCACGTTCGTACTGTAATAATATGTGTTATAAGCTTTAGTATGAAAATTTTAATTTCATTGTTCGACAAACGAAAATTGGTATTTATTAACATTGTTGACACGCCAAAGCGGTTTAGAATTTTTAATTATATGAATAATTTATTCAATACGTGTTTTGCCGGTGCAAAATCTGTACTTTCACATACATGTGGCCATTGTAACCTATTATGGGGAATGGTCACGTGACCGCATTACTTAAACTGCGATACAAATTCCTTAATTATAACCTTTCAGACTATTTTCTTGTGTAAGTGCTGTGTATGGTTTAAGTACTAGTTTTTATGTTTAATTTATAATGCAACCGCTACTTTGGTAGTTTTTTTAATTACCTTTTTTGTTTTGATTACTTTTCGTATTTAAAAATTTTCAGTTTTAATCCTAAAAACGAATTATTATATATTTATTTTGTCTTGCATATAACCGTATTCGGTCTGACTCGATCTGACTTTAAGACATAACGCGATGCAAACATAGTAGGTTATGAAATGTCGGATTGAATTAATGAAAATGATCGCCATAGTAAGCTGCATAGTATAGTTTAAAGATAAAAAACAAAAAAAGGTTACGAATAATTACAGCATTCGTAAAGGAACGAACCCGGATTTATTGTCCATAAAATGTGTACGGATGCCACATATAAAGGTTTTGGCAAGCAACTCAAACCCGAATACACGTACGATGCAACAGAAATGCAGAAGTGATGATATGGACGTGCCGAGAATAAGTTGTGACTTGTTACTTTGGCTACATATGTTTTAGTGTACTGAAAATATTTATTTTATCGTGAAAGGGTTATTGGTAAAGATATTTTTCAGGTTTATTGATAAAAATCAAAAACACAAAAAGTTAGGCTGTTTTCACAACAAATTCTGCTCAACTATCTTTTACTGCCAAAGTATTTTTATTACATTTGTTAGTAGAATGTTTAATATTAAGGATTTTCCATTAAAATATAAAATGTTGATAGCGACGACTAACTCGTATTTGATTAATTTAAATTAACGTCGAACTAAATTAATCAATAATAATCCATAAAAAATATTTAAATATACAATTATTAAACATAACACGGCTTACTTCTGTACACACTACAATGTTACAACCTTCACTCTTATATATATTTATTATTCTATTATTTAACCTATATATATTGTTGTTGTAGTTTGTAGTATATGTATGTATGTAGTAAATATGTATAAATTTTAAATTTTAGGTATATTTTAGGTATATAATAGAATGATAATGCCCGTATACAGCAGCTATTATGTAAGTGAGCAATGCCAGTATATGTATAGCAGCTAAATCAAATTCATTTTATTTATTTTGACGGGTTAAAGCGCTCTATTGGAGCCCAATTACTAAAAAAAATACTTTTAAAAAATTAATTAACCCACATTTTGAAGAAAATTATAAACTTTAAAAACAATGTTCTGTATTTTTTTTTCTTAATTAAATATTTAACATTCAAACCTACCTGCAACAATGTTACTGTTACAAAAGCTTTTGATAAGAACGTGAGGTGAATTGCTCGTGAGGCCTTTTTCACGAAAATAGCCTTATCTTTATGAGCAAATTCTTTTTTATAATAACTGTTATTATGAATTCTAAAGTAATCGTCTATTTTGCATACAGTTCTGTAGGTTTAAAGTTTTATTTTATGCTGTTTCGAATATTAAGTAGCTATAATTTTAAACAAGAATCTCAACAATAATGAAATTAAATGAAAATCAAATTAATTATCAATGAATATTTTTATAAGCGTTTTTAAGACATTTTCACTTTCATGAAAATATATTTAAAAAAAAGAAATATAAGTACCTATAATAAATATAAGTAGCAGTAATTGTATGCCTTTATAAGAAATATTTTCCAAGAAACTTTTTCAGCCGCACAAAAGCTAAACAAAAAAGAATGACAACGTCATAATGTTTATGTATTTTTGCTTTCTTTCTCGAAAATGTCGCGGATGTGGTCATTTGTTATCATTAGCAGAGACGAGTCAAGATCACCGACGCAATCTCAATTATTTAAGTTTTTACATGTTTGCAGCATCCACGAGATTTTTAGACTGTACAATTTTTAAATAATGGCTACACCACACTAGTAGCGTGCACGCGTGACGTGTGCGTTCCATGACATATAATAAAAGTACATAGGTATATAAAACCAAAAAACATAGTATTAGTTAATAGCAGAACTTTTAGCGGTGTTAACTTTGTGACTTTTCAAGGTTAGCTAAGAAGTAATCGCGTATGTAAAAGGAATCTAGCCTCGTGGAGGAGACTACAGCAGACATTTATTTGTGGTACCTAGCGGTATTTAACCCATATAAGCTTTCTCTTTAAATCGAACTACAAAAATATACCTACTAGTTAAATGTACATTTCTTTCTTGCGAGTTGTGATTAATGATATACAGAGATTTAGCTTTGGCTACATTTGCTCGGAATATAAGCATTTCGTATAAATGATCTCTTTCCTTTTGTTGTATTATACAATGGTCACACTACATGATTATAGGAAAAGTAATATATCATATTTTTTATATATTACCTCTGGGTTATATAATTTTTTTTTTAAGATTATCTATTGAAGTCTACAACTTTAGTTGTATAATCAATGGTGAAGACTGGATCATATCTAAAGAGTAGTCGTTGTATAAATAAAAAAATTATTCCTATTGCAATGATTAATAATCAAATATATAAAGTAGGTACGTTATACAAGTTAAATCTATCCTTATTTACACATGTCTTTCAATTTCCACTATGTGAAGCGTCGCATGTCACTGAATGTATTTGAGATGTAAGTACAGTCTGCTACATTATTTTTTTAAGTTTGAAAATATTATATTAATATTCATAATAATCTGACTTCAATTCTCAATCCTGCGAAGGTTTCTTCTAACAGATTTTAAATTAATATTACCACTTAAGTAATGAGTTATTTTACTGAATAGTTAAATAAATTTTTTATGATAATTATAAATTGAAAATATCTAGTATTAAAACATAATTTAATTAAAATGTAATTCTAGTCAATAATTAATCATAAACAACATTAATTTCGAACTGTACATCAGAGAACCGTGAATTTCGATTCAGCTCACCTCGTTCCAGAACGCACGATGAATAATACACCTTGATGAAGTCATGAGTCTCAGTAAGTCACGCTCTCGCGTAGTTCAAAGCAAACACCCTTATATGTGCCCTAATATATGCACTTCACTTAATACAGAGACTCGACTCTAATCACGATGAGAAATCAAAAGCATACAATTACAATTAATTTACTTATTATACAACTAATATACCTATATATGTATATATCGGGTGATTCATATGAACGTTTAGACCAGCCATTCTCAAAGTGTGTTCCGCGGAACCCTAGGGCTAAAATACTGCAAAAAATACCTACCAAAGGGAGATTATAAGGTTACATCTAAATATTCCAACTAAATATTACGAAATATTACATTGCAATATGATTATTCAAAAATACATATAAATCAGTTTTTTATAATTATATTAAGGCTTTTTCCTTCGCCAAAAAAGTTTGAGAACCGCTGGTTTAGACCCAAAAATGCTGTATTAAATGTTGTTAGTATAGAATCCAATCTCATAGTCGGATTTCGTTTTCATAAATTTCTGTAAATGACTGTACGTACCACAACCGAAGTATATGTGTATTAACTTATCCATGGAACAACTATTAATTTAATTTTAATTTACATACGATTTACAACTGAATAAGCCAAGGAAATCGCTTCAAAATAGAAATGTCAGAACAATAAAAGCACTAAGTTTAAATATCCATGATTTACATTAAAACATGGGACATCTTTTACGTCTTGTAAATTCAAAACTACTTAAATTTGGCATTAGAATACTATGCCAGTGAGAGTGGATAAATATTACTTAACATCACATTCACGGTACATTGTATCACCCGGTATAAATAAATAAACATTGTTAAGTTTTATTCGAGGTTAATGACGTCACCAGTTAAACTGTTAAAAAAGTCACATGCGTGTCAAATCATTAACTAATTAATATCGGATTAGTTGGCGTTATTCGTGCTATATCTTGTTCATAGATTAATTTACGGTAGGCAATTACAATGCGTATAAACCTAATTATAGCGTCATGGTAGGATTTATAAAAACCTGCTGTGCATAACCTCACAGTTCAGAAACTACTGAGAAAATGGTTTTTTTTTTCATGAAATGGATAATTATATTTCAACAAAAAAAAAAACAAAAAATATTTTAACTGTATTAATAGGTCTCATGATGACTTTCTGTCCTGCTTCTGAATGCTTAATTAGCTAAAACAAATAGATAATGATTAAAATTACGTTTCTATTAAATTTCAAAGACAAACGTGAAGCAATAGGAATAGCCGTGAAGTACCATACTTATGTTTAATTAAGTAATTTCCTTTAACACGTTTTGTAGATTTAAATCTTCTACAAAGGGCCATTAGGTTACTCTGTTAGGGACATATAAGATGACTTGATACCCTCCAGGAGAACGATGTGAATAGGTAAGCTTGACAAATGACATCTAGGGTTGTATCTACGTGACCGCTTCTGCAACGACCAAATTTTTTCAACATTTACGCCTCACGAATAGTGATTACTTTTGTTGCCTCTTTTTGAGTTATGTATTTTTCTGTAAAATATTATAACATTATTTTTATTTCCTTGCATCTTATTTGTAAATTTATACCATAACTGTTATTTTTAAAGAAGAGAGGAAGAGTTTATATACAACTATATAGTAGCTTGCTATATGACCACTTCTTCACTTAACAGTCGCCTCCACTATATCAGCTTGAATAAACGAATGTGTTTCATACAGGTTCATGGGGCACATTTCTCTCGTTATACCCGGTAACTTTCAAGCTGGTCACTTCACAGGAGTCACGCTTGTGGGTGGTGGTACCACCGTGGGACAGAATAACTGGCTAATAACTATAATTATCTGTCTACGACACTTTGAAAATGTACTATTATTATATTCATGAAATTAATTTGCAAATTGATTAAAGGCGTTGATTAAATCATTTGTTTATTATATTATTAAATAGTTATTATTATTATTATATTAAATGGAAGGGCATGCGTTCGACGTGACAATTAGCGTCCTTCGTAAACACGCTTTTCTCTCACTTACATAAACATAATTAGTGAAAATGACAATGGAACCGACCCGTATAACGAGTTCACAAACACAGAAGCTTTCACTCCGAAAGCACAATAAATACATTGAAAATCTGTTTTGTTTTTCCATTTTGCTTGCATTTTGTTTCTCAATTTGTTAGTTGTAATTAATTTTGTAATTAGAGTTCGTAATTTATTTTTAATGACACGAAATTCTAAGTTTGAGATGTTTTCTAAACGCATATACTAACTGAATAGGATAGTAGATCAAGTTAAGAGAAATTTGTTATAAAAAAGTTGTCTGTAAAGTCGGTTTACTGACGATAGTTGAACGTGACAACGTCTTAAGAAAATACTGATGGAATGGTAGCATTTTTCAAAAGAAAATTTTAATTTCATTTTAATAGATTTGTATGTATATTGCTTAATATACAAGAAAACACTGACCAATGTCAGGAGCCGCCTCTGAAGAGCTCACTCAAGTAGGAGAAAGACGGATGTCGAACGCTGCCGAACGCGAAGGCCGATTGTGCCTCTTTGTCGCTCGTTCCGCGCTCTCGCTTGCACTTCAAGCCTTACATGGAACGCCTCAGAGCGAGGTAACGCCGCATGAGTCATGTTTTTTTCGTGCGTGCAGCCGGCTCAATCGAATTATAAGACGTTGTCACGTCAAAAATCATAGTATGTTAATATTCTACCTTGTATTATGAGCATTGGTTCTATTATAAAGATATCAGTTTAAATATATTAAAACCCACGACTTCTCAATCACGACTTTCTTATATAAAAATATAGAAACCTACTACCTACTGTTATGAATTGCGCACACAATTTGGTTGCCTTTGAAAACTCCTGACAATGTCTCCTTCACATCAATATATCTTCATAGAATTGCATGCTAAAACATTTTACATCTTAAATATTAATTACACTGAGTTCTTCCACACAGTATTATAAACTAAAGAATGTTAAGTAGTACGTTAAACAAAGTAATGGGTCTTCTGATAAGAGCTTTACTCTGTAATTGAGTTCTAAAAGTAACATAAAACTTATAAATAATTACTGCGTTTTAACCGAGTTTGTGTACACTAGTAAATTTATATTTAATTTTAGTACGTTATAAAAGCGTTTAGACTTAAACGTTTCTTGAGTTATCTTTTGCTAACATTCACATTAAGTTTAAGGTCATATGAAAATATTATTATAGTTGTATAAATATCTTATATGTAATACATTTTTAGTAGGTAAGAGAGAAAATAATTATTTATTTGATAATGTCAATTTACAATCGCTATTGTCGCGAGGACTCATCCAAGGTGATCGCAAAGCTTTTAAAGCAAATAAATTTATTAAAAAAGAACTTTATTGAATAAATAAAAACAGTGTTTGTGATGAGTTTAACACCATCAGGCAGAATATAAAATAAATATATACATGGCCCAAACCCAAAGTAGAATCCAACTTTATGGATGTCAGTACAAAGACGACATGAAAACATAACATTCAGATCCGAAACACACATTTTTATATTTTGTTTTAAATTAATTAATTGACATAATTTTACTTCCATTTCTCAACTTAGAAGTCAGAGAGTTACAAGAAGTATGTATTCAAAATAGGACATTATTACATATAGGATATAATTTCACAACGCAATATTCTTTTAATTTTATGTTTTCATATGCCTAATCCTTTTTAGGGTTGAGTGAATCTCAAAGATATTAGGCTTGGTGCGTTACGTCTGACCCTAAGCAATAAAGTTCACGTAATGTTAGACAGAAGATTCTCTTTTATACTAATTTAATTTATTGTCGGGCTTAGAACGTGTTTCGGAAAATGTCTTGATAAATCTTAAGATTCAACTTCATTTATCTAAGGAGAGAGTTAGTTTATTTAATCGTGTGAAACAAAAACAAGAAGACAAGGAAGAAAACATGGTATAAAATGGCCTTACGCGTCTTAATATTATAACATTGTGAAAAGACATAAAAACGACCAATAACAAACAAATCAAAACAATGGAATAACATTGAAATGAACGACAATTACAAACATCCGTTGCTAGTAACGATGTCGCAGTTAGTTTATGATAGTGGTGTAGGCAATAATATATCGTAATCCGGCACCCAAATCGCGCCATTCGCTGCAACCGACCGCCATTTATTATGTACGACATTATCATTGTCGTCCACTGACCTAATATTCGGACGTCATTTGTCACAACCCACTTCTGAATATCTTCACACGTGACAGTGCAACTTCATTTCCGCATATGGGAATGGAAATGACAAATTTATTTTTTGTTTGTTAAATATCCGCTTATGTGCTGCCACATTTCATTTTAAACCTAATTGATACAAAAATCCAAAACCATGCATATCTATTTATATAATAAAAAAAAAAACATTTTTACTTATTAGGCTTATAACTATAGCCTATAATACTCAAAAGTCCTAAACAGTTCTCCCAAGATAACTGATCACTCAACTCTATATCAAATATTTTAAAAAATACTTAGAAATCAGATAAAATTTAATGTGAAAACGTGCATTGGACAGTTAAAAAATATTTCTATCTATTTACTTTAAAATTAATAACAATAAAAATAAGAAATATTTAGATGTATGTATATAGATATATGTAGTGTAAAGGGTATTACAAAAATTGTAGTCTGAAACTTAATAGCTTCCATAACGCAATTTAAAACAAGTTTTATTATTCATAAATCTCGTTAATAAATATTAAATAAGTATAAAGCATAGATTCCCCTGAATATTAGAGTCGGTAGGTAATTTTCAGTACATTACTCACAGGCGTGGAAATTCGAAATTTTGCCCTCACTTCGATATGATTAATGTTCCCGTATCGCTATATCCCTATCTAGGCTCAGCAATCGCGTTTCCTACAATATTACATATCGATTTGCAAAACCCAACGTAGGAACTCAATTTCCCGCTTTTTTCGCTTTAAGATGGTTCCAAACACATAATTTTTGTAAACATATAAACGATAAATAGTTTATAAAAAATATTAAATAAATAAATAATACAACGCCTTTCAAATGACTTTGTGGCACTGTCACGATATTTCACATAGTGTTTTTCTATTTTAATTTTTGTAATAATAACTTAGTATCAGACAGGATAATAATAAAATATTAATGAAAACTGGAGTCCGTGTAAAACTACTGCGCAGTTCAGGATAATAACCATAGACTATATTTCTGTTCAAGGCACTTACATACAATTGTTGCCGAGTTTAAAATTGCTTAAAATTCGTTGTAACAATAATAATAAAAGAAATTCTTTATTGCACAAAATAAAATGTAGCAATTTAAAAATAAATTTCGCACCAGGATTTCTCTAAATTCAGTTTTTAATATATATTACGTACATATTATTTTTTTACTATATTTTAGCTATGTGCCACATCTTTCTTACTTCAAAATCGAGGTCATGAATGAACGAGCTTATATTGTGGAAAAATGTTTAAAACCAATGGTGGTAGATTATTACTAAAACGTTGAAAAAGAAGTTTCTCGAAAGAATTTTATACGTATTCATTAAGATTTCTTGAATTGTTAATAATAGCATTTGTTGCAATTGTTACATTAATTTGTGAATTGCGTTTACTTAGAAATTTTCAAGTATGTTTTACATACAAGTTGTGTTCAAAGTTAACCAAAAACACCCACATGTCTTCCTGTCAAATTTGTTGCGCCTTTG
This sequence comes from Tineola bisselliella, assembly GCA_028551675.1. NCBI lineage: Eukaryota > Metazoa > Arthropoda > Insecta > Lepidoptera > Tineidae > Tineola > Tineola bisselliella. The sequence goes on along the minus strand of JAPWLS010001728.1, from coordinate 10,883 downwards.
TAAGTAATTGGTACCAAAACAATACAATTCTTCTACAAAATAATTGTACGACATATCCGTTGACATTGTATAATCGTGAAATGCTTCTCAAATGTGCATTTTAATGAATGTTTAATTTGTCTGTTTCATAAATAAATAAATAGATTACATATATATATGAATGAATGTATTTATATTTTAAAATATAAATATATTCATTCATATATATTTATTTGATCTTTTTATACTAAAACTTAATTACTGAAATATTTAACACGAATGATATATTGATATAATCTTTGAGTATAAAATAAATAAGATAAACTAATTTAAAGTACTATACGACTTGCTGCTGCATTTATTTCGATTATATTAATCCAACGTTTGCAATTATCGCGAGCATTAACCTTTACGTTAAACGTTACATCAAAATAAAACAAATATCCTTCTATTTTAACTATATGAACAACTTTAAGAGAAGTTTATATCTTAAGACGTAGTAGTTATATCGCGATAAGTATCAACTTAAAATAAACATTTGAAAGTGTTGCCGTCTCAAAAGTAAAGCTATTTCGACGCACTTTATAAGTTTGGCCGGCAACATACAATTATGTGACTCCCGGAATGAGGTCCTGAAACGTCGCTAAAGTTACGCGGCAGAGTGGAATACTAAATTGTTTGCAGGGAACGCTCACGTACAATTTTTCTTTTATTTTATATTGTAGTTTCCTTTACAAAGTGCTAGTAAATTACATTTTGTAACATTAACTTTTAACGTCTTTATTGACAAGGCTTATTTGTAAAGAGTGTCCGGTACTTTTAAAGAACATCCGTGAAGTGATTTAGTCGGGATCAACTAAAATAGCCAATGCCGTATCAATCTGGACAGTGGAGTGCTAGTAGTCGCTTCCCTTTGGTATAGGCCACGCTCTAGCTTAATATGCCCCTTTATAACTTGAATGTCTTTATAAAAATAATTGACAATCGGTGAAGAATATAAAATTAAGTTGACATCCGCATGAAAGAACGAATTCCATTATATTTTAAATATACTAATGTTTGACTGATTGTTACTTAATGTATCTTAAATCCCGGGAGCTAGAACTAGTTATGGAAAAAGAAGTGTTATGATGGAAGGAGCGCAGGTCTATAATGAATTGCCGAATAATATAACTAATATTAAAAATATTATTAAATTTAAATATGAATAAAAAAAACATATAATGGGGTTGAGTGCCTTGTGGTGAAGTTGTCAATATTCTACGTACGTTATGTTTATTTATCTTAATTAAGTGAATTTCTGTAGTTCTTCTTGAGGAAATAAATGTCTTAAAATCTAAAATGATTACTGTGTTTTAAACATTTTCACGATTGATTTGAACTAAATAAACTTTCAAAAACTACTACCGGTAAAGAGAGCATTTTATAGGAATCACTCCTTTTGGAGCAAACTCGAAGGAGCCTTAAATATCCGATTTTATATGTTTGAAAGTTTAGCGAAATAAATCGCTCAACTATTCACTCACAAGACGTAGTTACTCGTAAACTGGGTGTACTAACTTTTAGCTGAACGTATTTTTTATTTAAAAATTTCATTCTATACAGGAGAGTATTCTCATGATCGACTAACCTTATCACCTCCGTTTCAGCGTTATTATAGATCACATACTTCAGTACTAAGAATTTCATATATATTTAAAATTACCTTAATATATATAATTCCATTTCTAAATAGAAAAAATTTCGTAAATGACAAATAATATAAATAACTGAAAAAGAGACCGAAATGCCTTCGAAATATCTATCGAACACTCAAAATTAACGCAATGTTATGTCAGTTATCTTTTAATTTACTAATTGATATGTTCGCTCTTTATCAAGCGATGGAACGAACGAGAGTTCATTTGCACACGTTTTTAAAAAGTTCACAAAGTATAGTGGTTAGAGCATCCATAAATAGCAGTTCCCAGGAGGGACATATGAGGCTAAGACTTTTATACCAGTTTCCGTCGCACTATAAAAATGCGGAAATTATTAATGCCAAGCTAAAAGAAACAGCTGTTTCGCGTTCACATTAATTTTAGTTGAATTTCAAATTTTATATAGAAGACATTCTTTATTTAAAAAATATACTTAAAGTTTTTATGACGTAAATAAATGAAAATATATACGGGAATTTATTGAAATTAGATACAAGAGCATCTTTACAATATCATATATAACATAATATTATATACCCATTACGAGTAAACTGTAAATATATTATTATAAAAAAATTACATTGCTATTGACATTTGGGAAAAAATAACACGGAGTTTTAGCTTTGAAAAGTTTGACACTTTTGAAGCTTTGACGAGTTTCTTGTGGTATTCTTCTCGTCATACGCCTTTCCGAAGTCATGGTAGAGTCTAACGATGAGCAAGTGCACGCCTTTAGTGCTTATGATAATAAACGATTTTCATTTATTCATTCATTTATTTAAAAGAAATTCAAAATGAAATAACTTTTCTAACCAAACATACTTAGCATACATTCTAGTAAAAACACATGACTCTAGCCTATTTTTATTACAATATTAATATTCCCATTGCGATCTTAACTTGTGTAACAATTCACCAACTTTAACAGTTACCAGAGTTGTGAACGTGAGAATGTTTTTATCCTACTTCCTTTATAAAAATGAACAAAGTTAGCTTAGAAATTGTGACTGTATTTCACCCACTTTTCTAATCAGTGATACCAGAAATTATGGGGAATATTACCCTGATAAATGGAGAACATTTTATACTAACTTCGGCTTTATTTTAATAAATAACATTGATATTGTCAAAAATGTGCTAATGGAAAAGTTGTGAGTACTTTATACGAGCTTTACTTGGCAGTGGCCGAAGCATAAGTAACAAAAACTATTCGAAGATAATATCTAAAATGCTGTCGAGTGTCAGTTGTTTTCTTTTAGACAAACGGTTTGAGATGCGAACGTAAATAATTTCACTAAAGAAGTCCGTTGAGAACAGTTGATAATAATTAAAATACATCTATCTAACTTTAATCGTTTTGGTCATATGGCGAGAATAATGTTCAGTTACGAGAAATATTCTGTCAACTTCAATTCATAAGATAGTTTCAATAGTTGCCTTTGTTCTCTCGCTTTCTAAACTACTATGCCGAAGAATTATTGTGTATACGTAATCTCATATATAAAATTTATAATTGAATTCAAAAATATATAAATGTAAAACTCTTTAAAACAATAATTGTTTTAAAATTAAACTTGAGCTGTACTTTGGTAAACTGAACAAAATCTCGAAATAAACAAGAGAACCATAATAGAGTGTAATCTCTCCACAAATCTACATCTTGAAATTCAGTAGTAAATTCCATTAGCTCAGCTCAGTTCAATCCGACGAAATAATTATATGCAGACTGGAACCGTATTGTTTTAAATAAATTGCGTTGAAGGCAAAATGCATAGTGAGTAGCTTATAAGATCTAAGATTCAACTTCGAATCGAGAACGAAGCGGGGAGTAAATTATAAATGTAGCTCTATCAAGCGAGAATCTGCAAATAGTCACATGGAGGCTATAGTTTCGGTTAAACTTTACTAAACTTCTATTCTGTTATTTTATCGTTAACTAACTTCGGAGTAACAACTTTGTCGTTATGCTTTTGTTAAGTTTTTCATTGTTGCTGAAAATACAGTCAACCGGCAACCTTAATTAAATTTAGTATTATTTCAAAATGTACGAATGTTTCGACGTCAATAGTTGAACTGTTTTACGTACCAAGCAGTGCTTAGGGTGGCGAGGATCATGAAAAATAATACACTTATTTATATAGAAACTAGCTGTTGCCCGCAACTACGTCTGCGTAATAATGAAGATGTTTAATACATCCTATTTAAGCGGACGTCTTCATCAAGTCGAAAATCTAATAAGATTTATACAAACTTTCATCCCCTATTTTATACCCTTAGGGGTGGAATTGATCAAAATCCTTTCTTAGCGGATGCCTACGTCATAACATCTACCTGCATGCCAAATTTCAGCCCGATCCGTCCAGTGGTTTGGGCTGTGCGTTGATAGATCACTAAGTCAGTCAGTCAGTCAGTCACCTTTGAGTTTTATATATATAGATAGATGTATATATTTTTAAATTCATATATTCGAGTCAATCTAAACTAGGTATTGAATTAATTTATGTTACGTCTTAGGTATTGCTGTATGTTACATTTCATATGTTTTATTTAAATTCCTTTGTTTACTGTTGTCTATATGCAAAATAGTTAATTTTCATTTGTTATTAACTGGACGTCTATTTCATACCGCATTTTAGCAATTAACGACCAACGTTACATGTTTACAATGTGATCCCACTGGTGATTAATTATTTCTATAAATTAATCAAAACAAATGAAAGTTTTAGTAAGGAATAAGTCAGAATTATAAGTGTTAAATAAGACAATTTTATAATCAACCCAATTATTTTCTATAATTGCGATGTACAGAATATCCATACGTAATTAAGTAGCTTGACGTTTCCATGCGCCGACATTTCCTGACGTTAATGAGAAACCGACAGATATTTTGAGTTTAATATTTAAACTGTTATTAACAAGTATCGTTAAGAAGTTTTATAAGTTCTACCTATGTTGTTTTTTATCGGTATTTAGTATATTTAAAAATATATATTAAAGATGAATGATTTGTGTTTGTATTTTTATATATGCAAATTACGAACTCCACGCGTCTAAATCCACTCACAGGTGATCCATATCTGAGCTCGTCAGTTACCACGTTTTACCATTCAATCGCATCAGAATGACAGCGAACCGTGAATGACCATAGCACGTTAGGGTTGACGCCTGTCCCCGCGTCTGACGAGGGAGATTATTGGCATACTAAATCAACGTAGATTGGACACGTTCACTAAGCAATAAATCACGGTTTAACGATTTTGTTGAAGATAGAGAGAGCAATCTACATACCGAAGTTTCTTTTTTGTTTTATTCTAAATTTCTTGTAGAGATGAAATTGTGTCATTAAAGCTTGAGTCACGAATTCAAGGAGGAAGGAATAAAACCGAGTCCAATTTAAGTTTTTCTTAGTTAATTAAGAAATATATCGATTCTAAAATAAACCTATAAATATAGATAGTTGTCTTTATAAAATAATTAATTTGCATTTTGGAAGCGTTTGCTTTTAGTTAATAAAGACACCGCAAGGTGACATCGCGGAGTTGACACAAATTTGTAAAATTAATATTGTTTTACTCAATTTTAATTAACTCAATTAACTCCTTTCTTTATAAAATAAGTTATTTATATTTTATCTGAAAAACTAGTAAGAAATTTTAATTTGTATATAAATTCTAAAGTCTACCAATGTCCTAAAGTGAGACCCAAATTGTAGGTAATATGTATCTTAAAAGATTTACGAGGCCACTAACCTGAAAAGTTTCCCATTGACATTTCAGGAATGATCGTTAATACTGTGCACTTTATTACTGTACCTACTCTTGAAAATAATCCTAATATATTTTCGAGATAAAATTGTTTTATCTTTGTATTGCTCTTGTCTTGATATCAATTTAAGGTTTTAAGGATTTAAAAACATATTTTTAATTTAACATATGTTTTACCGAATTAAAATATTTAATGCAAATTATTATAGAGTTAATTAAAAATAGACCTGACATTCATATTGAGATACTTAGCTCACAAGATAACAGAGAAAGTGTAAAATTTATATAATAAATAATAAAAGGAGATATTAAACTTGAATATAACCTACATATAACTGACAATGAATGGTTTAAAATATTTTAGGAGTAAGAAGCGCGTCACGTATACTCCGAGGGGGTGTCTTGGGAGGTTCGAGAAATGCCGCGACGTGTTCAAGCCCGATATGAAATTCTAGATATTAAACCGTTTGCTCCAAACAAATTTATTCAGGTGTTTCTCGAGGCGAAAAGTGAGATGACAATTCTCAATTTCACATGCTTGTGTCTACGATTTTCTTTGTTAAAGTTATAGTTTTAGAAATAATAATCGGTTTGTTGTGATACCATTTAAATGCTTTCTCCCAACCTCTTGATTTATGGTGTTTATTTAAATGTTTTGTCAAATGACAGTGAATGAATAATCGTCGATCCGGAGAATTGTGTAATTATGAATACATTATTTATGTAACCTAAACAAATATAAAAGTACCTTCACCCCAGTTTATATAAAGAAATAATTGTATCGCATTCGTAAGTATTATACATAACTTTATCTCAAATTTCTAAAACGCTCGAAACATTTTTCGTGGAATATTTATTTATGATCAAGTTATGAATAATTTTTCTCCACTTATATCTCGTTTATGCAAATATAGTACGATTATGAGATAAAAGTGCCGTGCAATTTTCCTATATTGTAAGGGAAGAAAAACTTCACCTCGTTATTCCGCCTTGTTGTTTTCTAGGTGATTACATTTTGTGTGAAAATCCCTCGGCGTGTTTCTCTTCCCTTTTTCAGCTGATACACAGTCGTGGTTTCGCAATTTAGCTGGAACGAGTAATGAGAAAAATGTACGACGGCGTTGCGGTGCGGTTTTAGCGAAACGGACGCGTGCGGTTGACGCTTGCGCGGTGCAAAGCTCGTCCTTCGTTCCTATACATTAGGCAGAACGTGAGGCGCCGCCGTACCGTGAAGCGGTTCGCGTTCGGAAGCGCTTATCAATCCGCCTGCGCCGTATCACGCGAACTGTCAAAATAAACGATTGATTTATTTATCAAAATAAATCTTCTCTGAAAAATACACATTTTGAACTTAAATTTATATAAAAGCAGTTACTTCTTTTGTGCTAGTAGTTAATAATGAATATATGAAAGTTTTAGATAAATAATAACAATGATTTTAATTATTTAATTTAAGTAAACGTGTAAAGTTAAGTGAATTTTTAAATTGTGGCTTTACTAGGTATGTACATATGTATGTCTTCATTATGCATTACGAAATAAAACCTAACTATTATTATTGTCAGCGTTTAGATGTTTCGCCATTCAAGACAAGGCATCGCAATCTGTCATAGTAAAGTGACAGGAGAATGAATGATCGTAAATATTAGGCTCTCCTTTGTGCTAGTTAGTTGGGTACAGTGTTACATGCTGACTCATCGTGACAAAAATGAGCTAATGGATTTTCCTGGTACACATCGTAAATAAAATACACACTCATAAACATTTCTTAATAATCTTGCATAAATTTTAAGTAACCTTCATTATTTAATTCTGTTATCGTACCATTTGACTTGAATAAATTACCTTTAATTAATTAACTAGAACCACATTTTATTGTGTGAAAAGTGTGCCGTTTCACCGTTACAAATTGATTGAAATTACTACATTATGACCAACAGAGCTGACTTCCCTTTTATATCTCAATATTAATAAATTTTATTATCATCTTATTTTGTGACAAAAATTTATATTCTACTCTAAATCAATTTCAATTAAAATATATGAATTAAAAAGCAAAAAGGATTGACAGTATATATTTTTTTCTATGAAATACCATTTATGCCGCCCGCCACAGCATTTATTTTATTCCATTTATATTTTCATTTGTTTTTTTTTGTTATTGTCTTCTATGATTCCCAACTCAAAACATGTATTTATATTTTGTAAAATATAATAATTTAAAAAAATTAATGAGTTTGTTTTGTTTTTGTTGATTTTTATTCAGTTTTAATTGTAATAACATTACATCCTATATTTTTATACTTGCTATGAAACATCATGGACGTTAGCAACACGGCCATCTTATCATTAACGTGATAATAATCTGAAAAGCGTATAAAATAAATTCGTTTGGTCAACTTTTTATAAATGAAAATAATCTAATAGGTAGTCACACGCCAATATAACATTAAATATGTAGATATATATGTAGAGATAATATAGATTAAGTTAAACTAATACCTACATTTGGTTCATACATACATAATATAAATATACAATGTAAATAACAGCTTTAAGACAACTAATATCGTGTGTTTGAGATGAAGCACCCAATTTTCTTTGGCGTTCCCAATTTTATACTTGAACAATTTTTATAAATAAACATAGTGTATTATGCTATCTTTAGAAATATTATCCTCAAATTTTCTAGCCTTATCTTTATGATACAAATTTGTTATAGAATAAAATAGAATGAAATTAAAACAAATAAAATTAAGATTTTATTGCATAATAGGAGTTCTAATTCTAATACATTACTAAAAGATAATTGTAATTAATCAAAAGTCAATAAGATAGTTGTCATAGAGCCGGCAATTTGTAAGAAAATTCTCTAAGTAACTCAAGTAAAGCAAGATACAACAAATACTATGTAATCGATTATCTACAGTGAGAAATGCGCTACCTACATTCTTCCACTCTGCAATGTTCAAAGCGAGATGCGCTGAGTGCACTTAAAAAGGTTACCGTCGACGTATTGACTACACCTCTCGCTATTTAACTTGCGTCCATTTGAGATTGTTTGAGAATGAGTGTGATTTCTTCAATTGTTTTTTTAATACATAAACATTACAGATGCATAAAAATTGAACTCGTGTAAAACAAATATAATTATTACAAATTCATTAAGTCTACGTCACACGTGTAACATTACGTTTTGTGTAATTAAAGGATTAAAATATAAATTTAAAAAAGAATCAACGGATTGTTAAATTAAATACCAAAGTTATTTATTTAGTAGACGCCGAAGCTGAAATTAGAATGGAGAAATAAACCATCTGTCATCAGATTTATTTTTGTATAACAGTTTATTTAAAATAAAATTCTTATCGCGGTAGTTAATAATCAAAAATTTGACACATTTCTTAATACACCTTCCCACAATTTTATTTGAGTTTTTCATCGTCAACATGTTTCCCCTAGGAGTTAAAGAGACCCGTATTTTGCAGAAAATTTTCAGATATCACGGTCTCAGTAGGAGTGCGCCATCCTTCAATTTATCAACGTTGTATAGGTTCTGATTTTACCATAATATTTGCCCTATCAAACATTAAAAAACAATTTGTTATAAATATAAAGTATTTTTGGGAATGTACTGTTCTAGCTTTTTTATGATTACTAGTTTTATAAATTAGAGAATACATTTAAAAAATCATACACACAATACCATAATTTAAAAAAAAATGTTTTATAAGAAAAAAATGATATAGACCAGAGATAGAATTCGGGACCAGATGCACGGAGATACTGACGTTTAAGCACTCCACCGATTTTTGTTTTATAATATCTCTATTCCACAGTTTTAGTGAACTGGGGCATATCACAACTACCTTTTGTATTTGGGACAAATATATTAACCAAATTGGAACATATTTTCAACAGCATGGTTGTTGTCACGCGGAGTACAATCAATGCGAGTTAAAAGACTTAACTTCTCTTTGTTCGTAGCGACCTTTTAAATTGCTGTGTAAATGGCGAACTGCAAAAGTCCTTTACCTAAATCTTTGTTTATTTAGAACTTTGAAATTTTGAATTAAATTAATAAATGTTTCTTATTACTTTACCAAACTTCTGCAAACATTAAAACAGAATAAAAGAAATTTGTATGCCAATAGGTAGTAATATCTTATAAAATTGTTTATATAATAGTATTAAAGTTTATAGTAGTATTTCTGTAATATTAGTGTAGTATTTATAAGTATTTTTTAATTTTGTCGTGTTATTCCAACGTTTTCTGCTACAATTGCTAAAGCAATTTTCCTCACAAAATCTGTTTCTTATTTATTTATCATTATTCTCGATTATTATTTACATTTCCTTCACACAAATGAAATTGATTTATCATCCGCTTTACTTTCAAATAACGAGGAATATTTTTACGCAATTCTGTTTGAGTGTCAACAATATCGATCACTTTCGTATCTTCGAAAACTTCACACACACTCCGTTTCATTTCCTGTTTCATAAAATTGGGAAAAGGCTGCCATTCACAAAAGTAATAGTTTGGTCACGTATTGGTACTGCCGCAGTGGACAAAAAGATTAACCGCAGTGTCAGTGGTTTTTTTGCTCTAGGTGTCTAGCTTTTGGCTAAATGTATCATCTCGATATCTTTTTAGGGTTCGGAACAAGAAGAGGAGTGAGCCCTGTCGAACATTTGTCTCCTCGAGCCGGTATAGTGGATTGTTGTACATGTCCTGGTAATCGTATTCTTACTTAACTTCACTCTTTGTAAATTAGTACATAAAAATCACATGATCTAAAATTTTCTTTCCACACGACTGAAAGTTTTGACCGACCTAAAAATATTGAGGCATTTTAAGGAAACCCCTAAGGTGATAAATGTAGGGGTGGTTTCAGCTTCTTCCCCCCGCCGTCTCATGAGACTGACTCAATAAAACCCAGACTAATAGCATATGCGTTCAGGCCTAAAGATATGTAATTTACATCGTTAAATTAAAATTCAAAATTAATAATATTTTGGGCACAATTCATGTGTATAGGTATATTATTGTGGGCCTCTGTGTGCAGTCCGTTACTCAGTGGTCTCGGATTCAATTCCCAGTCCAAACAAATCGTTTTTAATCCCTACTAATATTATAAATGTGAATGTGAGTTTGTTTGTTATGTTTTCATGCAACAATTACTTAACCGATCATCATGAAACTTTGTACACATATTTTTGGCGGTACCTACTAGAAGTAACATAGGATACTTTTTAATAAAAAATAAATTATTTTTTACTATAATTTCTAATTGACTATAGTCAGTATCATCTCTGATACTTATTTAATGACTTAAATGCGAGCGAAGCCGCGGGTAAAAGCAAGTATATTATAACTATGATATTATTACTTAAAAAAAAAACAAATATTTGTTTCCATTATGTGTCTTACATGTTT